>PVJH01017435.1:0-47835 GCA_004026705.1 Nesogale talazaci | reverse complement strand
GTTTTAGCGAACAGGCCATGCCAGAAGGGCTCCACGTTGATGCCAGCAGCTTTAATGAGAGTGTTGATCTTGTTCACCATGATGGTCACCTCTTTAGCATGCAGAATGAGGGCCAAGTAGTTGCAGGTGAGTTCAGAGACGGAGGCCATGGCGCAGGAGTGCTTGCCTGATGACTTCCAGACACTGTGCTACTCATCAGATGAAGTGAGGGATTCCCCCAAGGAGACCTTTGGTGGGGGTGGGGGTGGGGGTGGGGAGATGAGGAGCTAATATCAAAGGCTCAAGTAAAAGGAAATGCTTTGAGAATGATGGATCCTCTGATTTAGTGTCCCTTACTGCTGTGTCTGTCAGCCCCAGGGTCTTATCTGGAGCACAATTGGGAAATGATCCAATTCCAAGTTCTGATTAAGATTCCATACCTTGCAGCTTGTCAGATGGAGGAAGCCCATTGCTCAGTGACTGTTGGCCCAAGTCCTTCCATGTGGATCTGTGCAATACATTTTATGTTAGTTGAGCTATCAGGGGAAAAATTCATAAAGATAGCTTATTAGCAAAAGAGAAGTTACAATCTTATGTAATGCAAGCATAAGAGGTATCCTATCACCTCTTCCATATTCTAATACTTAGAAGCAAGTCACAAATACAACAAGTTTACTACACAATTTGTAGAGGAACTTTGTAAACCAGGAAAAGAAAAACACTCAGTGGCAATCTGTGACTATTTCCTTCGGGAACTCTTCAACTAAAATAAAAATTGAATGAAATCCAATTTGACCCCTGCATTTTGGCACCAATTAAGAATCCCAAATCAAGAAGAATAAACTAAATCAAGATGAGCAAATAAACAAAGAAATTAAAGTCTGAGACTCAAAGAATTAGCTTTTATATTAATGAGAGTTAATATATAATTACCGAATAATGTCTCTTCTCTTAAAAAAAAAAACATGTTGGACTAGCAAAGGAAATTCACTTCTCTGGATTCAAGCTTCCATTATTTGGAATAAGAATAAGAGCTACAAAAAGTTGTGGGCAGGTGGTCTCTTAGTTAATTCATGTACTTGTGGAGAATGTGAATAAGATCTTGGAATATCTCTCGAGTAAAGAGGGAGCATTATCTGGAATATCGCTACAAGTAAACAGAAGGTAGGCCAGAGGTGCCTCCTTTTCTTCTACCTGCTAGGCACTCAGAGATAGAATGCATTCTCTCTGAAAGCAAGGGATGGGTCATTAATCTCCTCTGAACATAGCTGAACGTTGTCCTTTTGACCTTCTATCTCCGCCTATACAGGAAATTTGTCCTGTCAGACACCTTGGTGCAGCTACAAAAATGCCCCTTCAAACAATCCCCTGCGGAGAATAGAATTGGGTAATGTCTGTAGAGTGAGAAACAAATTGAATTCATTTGACCAAATTGCTATCTGACCAATGAGGCTCATCTCAAAGCTGAAGTCCAAGTTCAAAGGCAGGAATAGCAGCAGCAAGATGAATTGTGCTTCCAGTCTGCATGGCAGTGTGGATGCTGACTCTGCGATTACTAGGAAGGTGAACCTCCAGTTAATGTTGTTTTTTTTTTCGAATAGTCTCTGTCTGTGTCTCACCTTAAAGATAAAAATAAAACAGAAAGACAGAAATCTAACTTGTCTAAATTGAAACAACTCTTCCCATCTCTGAAAAAGGCTTCCTATTGCCAATTGTATAAGTTGGAAAATAAAACTTTTGTTAGATGAAGATTCTGAAGAACAACAGCTCTTTATAAGTGACATTTTAAAGTACTGGTGTCTGGATTAATTTTCAAGCGTAAAATCACTGCACAAAAACAAGTTAGACAGTACTTTCATACAAGAATCACAAGGAAAGGAGGCCACGTTTTCTACAGTGAAGCACAATCTGTGTCAGACTGTCACAGCAGGGTGTCTATCCTTACCTCACAGTGGAATCCACATTAACACTTGAACCAAATACCCATTGACACAATGGCTGGTGTCTAAACAGTGACTGCACATAGAAAGGCAGAAATGAGGAGCTGATATGAAGGGCTCAAGTAGAAAGAAAAATATTTTGAGAATTATGATGGCAACAAATGTACAAATGTGTTTGACACAATGGATGGTTGTATGGATTGTGATGAGTTGTACAAGTCCCTAATAAAATAGTTTTTAAAAGAAATACAAAAAAAAAGAAATACAAAACCATACTTTTATTTAACAATTCATTTGATGGAGTCCACGCATCCTCAGTCAGCCTTGTCGCAAAAAGAAAACCTGGTTTATTGTCATAACATACATCATTACCTTCCAAGACTTCACAAATGGAAGTCAGTATAGAAATCCACTCAGATCAACATGGTTTGAAAAGCTGCTTCTAAATATAAACTACTTACCCGCTCAGAGCCTCCATCTCCTCTCTTATAAAACACTTCCATTAGGTTATTGGGAGAATTATCTGGACATGTGATATGCCCAGTAAATAGCAACTCTTAATGATATAGTCATAAATAGGGTTTTCCAATTTTTTCTATAAGTTTGCAGATGAGAACAGTATTAGAAGCTTCTCTTATCTGGTTTTGACCTTGAGTAATCTTCTGCCTCCAGACGTCTTTTAAGAGCTGACTATAAGAGCTAACTGTCTAACCTGAGACAAGCTTTACTTTATTCAAGACAAGGATTAGAGAAATGAAATCTGGCCTTAATTGATAGCTTTAAAGTACTCAGGAAATAGTCAGGACAGAAGTTCAGAGGTGAATATAATTCAACCACCTTAAATAATGTAAAAGGAAGCCATATCCATACGAGGCCCTTCTGGATCTCAATAACTCGTAGAAAAACTGAAATGCCATTAGTCCTAAAAATGGCAGATGTATGTTAATGACGAAGTCAGAGTTTTCTTCATAAATATTAAAATATATCTGTGCTGACTTCTCAGCACCCAGATGATCAATTGTGACTGGAAGTAACCAAAGGGCAGAAGAGAACTGTCCTCCTTGCCCTCCAAGGCTGTAAGTCTTCATGGTAGCCTAAGTCCCACCTTCCTCCAAGGAGCAGTTGTTCAGTTCAGACTTCTGACCTTGCAGTTGCTAGTAGCCCAACAACTACTCTGCCACCAGAGATCCTTGACACAGAAAATCCTCCAAAAATTCACCACCATTAATTCCATTCTGACTCACAGCAACCCAAGAGGACAGGGTGGAACGAACCCTCTGAGTTTCTGAGACAATAACTCGAGACAGAAGTAGAAAGCCTAAACTTTCTCCCACAGAGAGGCTGGTGGTTTTGAATTACTGACCTGGTGGCTAGCACCCCAACTATGTCCAGGACTCCTTGAAAAAAAAGTTATCTTGCATTTCAGGCAAAATTGTTTTGTGCAAATGATTGTGTAATTTTACTGCTGCTATCTTTCTTTTTTAAAGCTTGTATTGCAATTTGGCTGAATGTTTTGAAAGCTTATCCATGTTCTGTTAAACAAATTATACATATTTTGTTTGAGGCCACTGTTTGTAACTCACACAATGTAACAGTACTCTTCCAACTTCTTTTCAATGTTTCCTGTTTCTATTGCCTTTCTTTCTCATGTCTTTTTGACTTCTGAACTTCTTCCTTCAGAAAATGCTGTCCTTTTTATCCCACAAGGTTGATTGTCCTAAGGAATGCCTAGATTCTTGATGTTACCATTCATCTACCGGAGGAGAGTTTTAAAAATTCACGGAAAAATTCTATCATCTTTTCATTCTATTTACTTATGAACTTTTTGAAGTCTCTTCATAGACTTGTCTGTTGTTTGACTAACCGTTGAGTTCTCTTCCAGCTTGAAAAGTGATTAAGGACCAAATTCTTGGAGGTTCCTGCTCTTTGTTTATGAATTTGATTTTAGTTCTACATTTTCCTTCCTCTTTTATGGGAACATTCTAGTATTATCCCTATCATATGGGATGTTAATCATAGCCAGGCATCTAGTTCTTCTGGTCTCAGAATTTGAAGACTAAGGTTTGAATTATCAGTCAATCCTTTTTAGATGAACCATTTGATTTCATTCACTCTTTTTTGCTACAGGTGGAGTGACAACAGTAGTTGTATTTTAGATGGGAATGGTCTCTAATCAGCTATTAAGATCCCCATCACTACTCCAAAATGGAATGTAGATCATTTTTCCAAAGAACTATGTTGTGCCAATTTTTCTTAATATCCCTGAGACTATGGTCCTGAACCCTTAGACTTGGGAACTCATTATCTCAAGGTGGTGTGATGGCAAAGGAGTTTTCATAATGCTGCTTCCTGCATGAGCTACTGTAGACATAGATATGTCTACATCATATCATACTCACATACTCATATATAAATATGAGTATCATATTTATATGCATCATACTCACATACTCATATATAAATATATATGAGTGTGAACATATATGTATATGTACAAACAGAACCTGTTAACCCAAAAAGTATTGCTACAAAGCTATCAAAATGGGATGGTATTGCATTTAGACATATCATCCATGAATGACTATATATTGCCAAGACTTCCAGCTCTCTAACTTTTCTTTGTAGAACTCTGTGCTCTTTAATATACTCTACATCAAAGTAGAAGTTTTTTTGTGTTTTTTTTTCAAATCAAGTTCATTTTAATGTTCTTTTTGAAGGAATAAAAAAAGGCTGTTTCTGTTTTTTTGGTTTTTGCTTTTTAAAAATCCTTTTATTGGGGGCTCATCCTACTCTTATCACAATGCATACATCTATCCATTGTATGCAAAGCACATTTGTACATTTCTTTCAATCATTCTTCTCAAAACAGTTTCTTTCTACTTAAGCCCTTGGTATTCGTTCATCCTTTTTCCACTCACTACCCACTTTCCCTGCCCTCATGGAGCCTTGATAATTTATAGCTTATTATTTTGTTATATTGTACACTGTCCAATGTCTTCCATGGCCCACTTCCCTATTGTCCACACCCCAGGGAGGAAGTTATATGTAGATCCTTATAATCAGATTCCCCTTTCTACTCCACCCACCCTCCACCCTCCTGGTATCGCTTCTCTCACCACTGGTCCTAAAGGGATCATCGGGATTCCTTGGATTCGCCATATTTCTGGTTCCTATCTGTACCAGTGTACATCCTCTGGTCTAATCATATTTGTAAGGGAGAATTGGGATGATGATAGTGGAAGGGAGGAAGCATTTAAGAACAAGAGAAATGTTGCATGTTTCATTGTTGCTACAATGTACCCTGACTGGCTTGTCTCCTTCCCACAACCTTTCTGGAAAGGGATGCTGCTTCCCCTGCAGATGGACTTTGGGTCCCCAATCTGTACTCCCCCTCATTCATAATGATACAATTTTTAATTCTTTGATGCCTGATACCTGATCCCATTGACACCTCATGGCCACACAAGCTGCTGTGCTTCTTCCATGTAGGTTTTGTTGCTTCTGAGCGAGATGGCCACTTGTTTACCTACAAGCCTTTAAGACCCCAGATATTATATCTTTTGATAGCCAGGCATCATCAGCTTTCATCGCCACATTTGTTTATGCACACCTTTTTCTTCAGCAATCGTATCAGGAAGGTGGTCACACAATGATGTGATTTTTGCTCTTTGATGATTGCTAACTGATTCCATTGACCCCTAATTTTCACACAGGCTGCTGTGCTTCTTCCATGTACATTTTGTTGTTTCTGACCTAACTGACCACTTGTTTACTGTCAAGCCTTTAAGACTCTATAGCTTTGATAGCCAGGTACCATCAGCTTTCTTTACCACTTTTGCTTATGCACACATTTGTCTTCATTGATTGTGATGAAAAGGTGAGCATCAAGGAAGGCCAATTTAATAGAGCAAAGTGTTCTTGCATTGAGGAAGTACTTGAGTGGAGGTCCAATGTCCATCTGTTGCCTTAATGCTAACCATATATGTATATGCACATAGAGCTATTTCCCCATCATCATATATAAATATATTTATCTATATTCATGCCTGTTTTTAGACCTCTATAAATGACCTTTACCTCTCTCCCCAGTTCTTTCCTGCTTCCTTTTACTTTTCTCTTAGCCCACATTCATGCTCATCCTTCAATGGAGTATCAGTAATTTCTCTGTTACTTTGCTCCATATCAAACCCTTTCAAGTCTCTTACACACACCTTGACACTGATTTTGGATCACTAGTTTTTCCCTTATCCCTGGAATGGAGAGCACCACATCCTTTCTCCCACCTCCCCATCTCTCATGCCCCCCTCCACCAAACCATCAGTCCCATTGTTTTCTCCTCCAGACTGCTAATCCAAGTTATTTTATCTAGATAGACTTGAAGAGATAATAATGTGTACAAAAAAACAAGACATTGCAAGATGAAGTAACAAAGAAAAACAAAGTGATGACAACAACAACAAAAATGATGTTCAGAAAAAAATATATAAATAAGTAAAAATGTAGAATTAATAATAACAAAAGAAAAACCTGTAAATAGTTCAAGGTCTGTCCGTTGACCTCCAGAAGGGTCCCCCAGTTAAATCCAAGGAGGTATAAGTTTTATCATTCTCAAGAAACTCAAATGGTATTTCTTTGATTTGGGATAAAAAGAGGTTTCGAAGGGCAAGTTAAGATCTGTAGAGTAGATGAAATAATGTTTCCCAGTGGAATGTATTTGAAAGATCTCACTTAATCCATTCATACATCCCTTTTTGCAAGTCAGCCTCCTCTGAGGTCATTTTTTTGACTGAATCTTACTCTCTGGGTCATCATCTGGCCTTACGTTTCACAAGTCATCTGTATTCCTTTCAAATTTACATAGAAGTCTAACACAAAGATCAGCTCTTTGAGCTAACTGGCCTACATGCTATGCTTTTATTTAGCATATTTTCTAACTTCACAGAAAAAAAAAAGACTAAGACAGTGTCTTAGTATCATATCTGCAGCAAATACTAAGCATAATATGCAAAGACAAGTCAAAAAGTATTGTTAGCAGATTTTTTGATTCAGCAAAATGCATGTCTCTGTGATCAACAACAGCTGTAAATGAGTCCTCTCAAGAACATACTTGTACGATTCTCATTAGAGTGTCTTAAGAATTGGACACATATTGGAAAAATGGTTTTTGAAGCCTGAACTAATAGCAAGCCTTGACAAAATACAAGGGGACACCTTTCTATCTCACCGAAAGTTTGCAAGGAATTTAGAGAAATGCTTCCATCCCATAAGGCAACTGATTTTAGGTAGATCAACTGTTTGAGGAAGATCAAGAAGATCTAAAAAATGAGTAATGAGAGGGGAGAAAACTACCTTCACAAATGAAGAAACTTTGCCTAAAGTCCAGAAACTCATAGGAAAAGGTTGTAAAATAAGGATTCATATGCTTGCTGCTGAATTTGGGATACCACATGGCTCAGCCTTTTAAATTTTAAGTAAACATCTTGTCCTCAGGAGGCTTTCAGAACAATGGGTGCTAAAAATGTTGCAGAGTTTCAAAAAGCTAGCTCAAAAAGCTGATTTTCCCATCAATTGTTGAAGCATGAATGAAGCTAATGAAAATGATTTTGTGGAATGATTGCAACTTAGAATGCTAAAAATTACTTTTAATTTACCAATCCAATCTAAAGAACAAAGTTTAAACAAAATATTGCCTTGCAAAAAGATCAGTTGCACCCATCAAATTTAAGGCAGAGGTCATTGCAGATGTCACTCTTTCTTGGGATGTAAAAGTGGGCCATCTGGACAGATGTCTCAAAGGACACAGGGCTATCCGAAGAGCATATGTTAAAACTTTATTTGAATAAACATATCAATTATTCTGTAGTATAACTTTGTAAACTAATCTTAATATATAAGAAAGGGTTTTGAAAACCTGTGGGAAAGTATAAATCCTATGTGTGCATGTGTATATTATGCATATATCCATATTCATGACTGTATATGTACACTTATATAAATATGTTTTCCTATAAGTATATATGTGTGCACACATATATGCTTCAGATCAGAAACTCCTTCTGATTAATGTAGCTACATGGGCTGACCAACCCATGTTAGCTAGTCAGATAGTAGGTCACTGCTTCACTGACTGTCGAGGCTTACAAATCCAAGATAACGAGATCCAGAGACAGTCTGCAGGTTCACAGGCTCCTGTAACCTGTGAATCCCTTGAATGTCAGCAGATATGGCATTCCACGGACTCAAGTCCCATGAATCTCTGTCAGATGATGATGTGTCAGAGGTAGGATCGATGAAAAATGCCAGATATATTTGATGTAGACCACACCCTCACAAACTTCTTTTAAAAAATCATCACATCCTTGCAAATTACAGCTCCACATAACTGGCAAACAACTCATAATCAGGATCCTGTCAGAACTACACCTAGCCTCAACCACATCATTGAAGATCACATGCATTTTTCAGACCCTTGTCATTGCTCAACAATTGAGGCCTTAATTGCTCGACAACATCTGAAACAGAAACTGAGGAAATATACCATACTACAAATTCAAATGCTATCACACTTCTGATTTAAAGAATAAAATTCTTTATAATATCATTGTATTAAAATGTATGCATCATGCTCATCATTTTTTTAAAGATTAAGTCACAAAATCCCCATTATTGAGAGGAAGTATATTTTATTTTCTGGGTATTTTCTTTTCATAATTTTGCTACAATAAATATATGCTAGCGTTATGTAAATCTTTATGAAACTAATTAGATTGCTGATCAGAAATTAAATCAGCATATTTAACTCAGTTTGTGTAAGATTCTCTACACAAGCACCATCATCATTTAAGAATAAAAACATACATTTATTCTTCTAAACAACATACTAAGTTAAATCAGATTAATTTCCAAATATTCATTACATAGGCTACCAGGCAATCTAGAAAGTGTTTCCTCATGCAAACATTTATTAAAAGTTGATTATATATTTAAGGTTATCACTTTGATAAGGAAGGGGAAAACAAAGTAAAGTCATTTTTATGAAACTAATATAAGATTTATCCTTACCCAGACTGTTGAAGAGTCAGTAGGGTCAGATGTAATTATAACTAGAATTGGGCCCGATGTGATGTCTAAGTTGGAGAGATCAGGTAGACAAAAATTCATAATATAACAGCTTTGAAATATTGATAAGTGTCTGCAACAAGAGCAGTAAAATGAGAAATGATATACATTAAAAGGACCTTTTAAGAAAACTGAAATTTATAATAGAAAATTGAATGAAGTCAAATAGAAGAGCAAAAATTGCAATGGACAATTGAGAGGGTATAAGTAAAGTGGAAAAATTAAAATTGCTTCCTGTAAAACTGAAAATTCAAAAGAATGTGCACTCTAAATTGTATAATGTGGAGGACACATAAAAATTGAATTGTGCATCTTATAAATAATTCATTTAAAGTATCTTATGATCCATACAAAGAGTCAGAAAAGAGAAAAATGCAATTTGTCCAGAGACATTGGCAAACACTTTAAAGAAATCAAAAGGTAGAATGATGAGTTTTCTAAAAACCCAGATCTTCATATTAAATATATAGAATTATAACGTTTATCACTGCCTTCTCAATTCACATTTTTTAAATAAATTGGGCTCCTGTTTACACATTACTCTTTTCCTAGATATTTAGAGAGTTGAGTTTCCTTAAGAAAAGCAAATAAAACTACCAATGTAAAACATGCAACACTAATAAAGATGATGATAGTGTACCATTGCATTTTCTACTCAGATTTATTTTAAAAAACTAATATAGGATGGGATTAAATCAAATAGGGATTACAACGGGGAAGTGAGAATTTGAAAAAATTTATAGGCAAATTTAAGGTATTGATACTAAGTCAAAGAGTATAGGAGTCTTGGAATTCCCAACAAAATTTTAAGTATAATTCCCTAAATACCATAAAAATAATTTTGCAAAAATGTTAAAATATCTGTGCAATAAGTGGTCCTATATGTTCAGAGAAAATAAAAAAAATTACGACTGTTACCTTGTTACAAAATCATCCAGTAGATTACTACTACTGTAAATCCAAATTATGGAAAAATAATCCTTCTCCCATATACAGGTATTTTTTTCCATATGCTATGCCCTGAGTGAGGCAAACAATTAGGCACTTGGGTATTTACAAAAAAGCAGAAAGTTCCAGTCCATCAACAGATTCCTCAGAAGAAAGACCTGTAAATCTACTGAGAAATCTGTCATTGAAACTCTGTCAAACTTAGTTCTATTCCAAAATACATAGAACTACCTTGAGTCAGAAATGATTCAACGATTTTACTGAGTTTTACAGCTCTAAAAAGGTAAAAAGAATGTAAAACACACACCCGTAAAACAGAATGTCATCACCAGGACACATTTTTTTTTCACGTTTGTACTATGAGTTGGCTGAAAATGAACATTGTCATGGTCCCAGGCACTATTTTCAGTTTTTTATGTATATTTTAAAATTTAATTGATTGATCTAAATTTCCACTCAATGGATATGTATTTGAATTACCAAATATATCCTATGTAAAATGCAAACTTTTCTGAGGGGTGAATCTTTCAAGTACCTCACTTTTCACCACAAGTATAAGGCAAGTCAGCAAAGAGGAGAGGAAAGGGAAAATGAAGACAATGACAATGCCAAACCATCCTGGGGAGACAGCAGAGCTTGTCTCCTAAGATGAGTCTAAGAGATCATCTGTTTATTAATACAAAGATACTGCAGAGAAAATACTGGGATATAGGAGAGGGGTGTGGAAGGAAATTTGAAAGAATTTCTGCTTAAAATCTTTCCTACTGACAAAATAAAGGAGGAGTCACTTTTTCTCCAGTTTTGTTTTTCTGGTGTCAAATTTTTAATAAATAACAATGATGCAATTTGCTCAATGGATGTTGACTGCATCTGCAAAGGCCAATCTAACACTTGCCTTTGCCACTTAGTTGTTCTTGAGTGTCATTGAGCCAATCTTGATTTATAGTCGTTCCTTGTGATAAAATAGAACAATCAATGGGGTTAGATTCAATGTAATTTTTCACAGGAGCAGATTATTGTCAGGAGTTTCTCCAGTGGACCTAGGTTGGGGGGGTCAAGTTCATGCTACCACCTTTCAGTTAGCCATCAAGGGTTTGACCACTGACACTCCCCTCCCCCCCAACACACACACACACACACACAAGACCACCATTTTCATTGAGAAAATGCTGGCTCATGGAAAAATCTCCTGTGATTTTCTGAGTCTGGAACTACCGTACTTACTAGAGTAGAATATCCGTCTTCTTCAGAGCAGCTGGTAGTTCTGAACTGCCAGTCATGCAGGTCCCAGTCAAATGAGTAACCACTACACTTCCAGGGCTCCGTTTGACCCACCAGGACTCATATAGCATGTTTCTTAACTCTGGGCACATACTTTTTTAGCTTATTTCAGGGGATGTGGCCATTTGATAATTGTGACTGGTTATTCTATAAACCATAAGCATAATCATTTTTTCACAAACCAAGCTTGAGAGTTGAGATCTCTGGACTTTCCTTGGTAAAAAATTGACAGTTGAAAAATGAAAGCTCTTTTAAAAGAAATTGAGATAGAAACAACATCACAAGTGAAGTGATGAAAGTTTTCATAAGCATTTTTCTATTTTCTAAAATGAAACAATACCACCATCCAATGACACAATTCATACATGTTATTTACCTTTAAAAATAGTAACGGTATGGACTACAAAGAAAACTTGCAATTGTCATTCCAATGGGTCCTCGAATTATAAAGATTTTTTGTCCCATTTAAATGATCTGTTTTCAATCAATTCCATTTCATTAACCATATTGCCTCCCCACTTTGCCTTTTTTTTTTTGCCCTTGCTTCTTTACCCAAATTTCAATGATTTTCTGATTTGGCGATTTCATTTTCAAGTAGCTGACACTTTTCCAATTGTTCTTAGTGAGATTTCTTCAAAACGTAGCCCAGCACTCTTTCTTGCAATAGTCAAAGAATCACTGCTTTCTGATCTGGGTATTACTTCCCTCATTTCCCCTTGCATCTCCATTCCAAGGGCTTCCCTGCCAAAAACGTCATTTTTCCTCTCAGACACTGTTTTCTCTCTTCTTAATTGTGAAGACTCCTTCTTTCCCAATTATCATTCATACACATTAAAACTGACAATTGTATAGCTGCCAAAAAGACATTTAGAAATAAAGTCATGTGTATCAAAATATCAGTGAGAGGAAACCTGAAATCTAAAATTCAAGAGAATAAAATCTCACAAGCACCTAAATATTCATCAAAACAAATTTCTTTGAAATTTTAAGTACTGTTCTATAGTTAATCTTATTATCACAGTTATAGACGACTTTCCCATCCTCTCCAGAAATACAGAAATGTGCACACGTAGTCATGGAAACCAGAACAATCTTTATCAGTAGTGTAAGTGATGCTTTTAGCAAAGGAGTGGAGGTTGAGTCCCAGGGCACAGTGGTTGTGTGAGAGACTGTGGCTCACAGGGTTGATGGTTCAAATCCAGCAGCAATTCTCCAGGAGCAAGGCTGGGCTTCCTACTCCCACCAGGGCAGAGATGCCACTCAAAAAAAGAAAAGGAGTAGAGACTGTTTGGGAAACTCTCATAATTCTAAAGAAGAGTCCCCGGAGAAAGACAATAGAGGCATTTTCCTAGAGTATCGTCTGAGTGTCCCAGATGCCCTGCACCTAGACAAGAGGACTCTAAAAATGTTCGAAGTGGATGAAAAGGGCATAACTACTTAGCATGTTGACCTTTCCACATGATTACATAGTAAGGATATAAATAGGATATAATTTTTTTTTCAATAATGGCTTCTTCACATGCTCTCTCTAGTTCCAACCTCAGTTATTTCATTCTCTTGACCCTAAAATTTCACATTGAAAGCACCTATTTGATTTTCATAGAAAAATCCTGATCAAAAGGAAGAAAATGCAGAAAAGGACTTCAAATTTTCATTGGCTGCAGGTTCTGGAGTCCAAATTACAGAACCTACCTAATCTTTAATCCTAAACCCATAAATTTTCATCCCCTGATATTGCCCTAAACCCAAATACTATATTATCTGAACTAGGAAAAAATGTTTACCTTGAGCATTTTGCTCTTTTAAGAACTATATACATGTGAACTATATACATGTGAAATTCATAACACTATCTCAAAAGATTAAATATGAACTTAAGGGGCAGGGAATTTATGTTAATAGTGAAGGGAAGACTCCAAAAAGGATTTGAGAATGATTTATACAACTTGAATAATATAATGTTACATTAAATGATACACATAGAAATTGTTGAATTAATTCACATTTGAATGTGTATATTCTCAATAACAAACGTGAACAAAATTATATAATTTATAAGAACCTATCTGAATTGTAAATGATTTTTCCATCCCAGTTTCCTAATTAGAAGGAAAACTGCAAAGAAAATAGCATAACTTGCTCTGGCCCATTGTACTATAGCAGAAGTCTAGCACAGTAAATGCATGTTAAATTACATGTGTTTAATAATCTTTGTTGAATTAATAAAATGCAGGCTATTTGCTTCAATACTATAGTTGCATTTCTTCTTGCTCTTCTACAACGTAAATTTAGACTAACTTATTTATCCATTTATTTTACACAAATATTTAAAATAATAACAAAGCATAAAATAAAATATCCATTTCCTGGAAAAAATGAAATGAGACACCTAGGTAACTGATAATATAAGAATATGTACCATAACTATAAAGAAGGGATAAAGCAAACAATACTAAAATGTTCAAAGGTTTTTAATGTGGTCTATTTAGCTCTCTTGCAAATATAAAAATTTCATAAAATCACTGACAAATGAATAATTTATTTCAAACAATTCACATCCAAATAGAACAATGATTGATCATTGCAAATCCTGAAAAATTCTGAAGAAAAAAGTCAACAAGATATTTTAAGAAAAAATATGGAAAACCATGTATGTAAATTCAGAACTATCTGTCACTATGCAAGATACACACCATATCTGGCCACTGGCTATTAATTATGATCCATCTTTTAGTACTAAATCAAACTAAAAATTTATTCATATTTAATTTATTTTTAAAAAAATAACTTTTTTTTCCATTCAAGGATTCCATCCACAAATAATAAATGTACTTGCTATGCTTCCTTAGATGCCTCTAGATAGATCAAGTGTCATGGACATTAAAAAGGCTTTTTTGGTCTTAATAGTGTTGAGTAGTATGGCTCTTACGTTCAACTCAGAGCAAGCCTATTTAAAACAGAATAAAACAACATCAGGCCATTCTTTTAGCCATTCTCATAATCATTGCTTTAATTGAGCCCATTCTTGCAACCATTGTGTCAGCCCATCTTGCTGAGGGTCTTTCTGTGTGTGTGTGTGTGTGTGTGTGTGTGTGTGTGTATCCTTCAGGAAATGGTCCCTCCTGATACCGTGTCTAAAGCAGGTGCAACGAAGCCTTGACACCCTCACTTCCAAGGAGTATTCTTGTTGTACCTATTCCAAGACAGATGTATTCACTACCTTAGCAATCCATGACACACTCAATATTTTTTGCCAATAATAGAACTCAAATGTGCCAATGCTTCTTTCCCAACAGCACAATTATGTCTCAATTTTATGAATCAATTTTTCTTTGGATTTCTTTTTTAATATCCAGGTTTTATGTATACGTGGGGTGACTGAAAAGACCATGATTTAGGCACACCTGAGTCCTCAAGATGAAGTGTTAGTTATTAAAAACTTATAGAGACCTTTTTCAGTAAGATTTCCTGATTGTTTATATCTCTGTAAGTAGACTAGAACTATGGGGTGCTGGGAAGAAAGACCGCAAAAGGTCTTTTTTATTGAAACTGGTCATTTTGAACTTGTACAAAGAATATGCATGTTTTATCTTCTCAAGATATCTTGTGGATATTTTCTTCAAGATTTGAAAATACCAAATTTTGTTCTCTCTGGAAGTGAATAGTAACAAAGGTAGATAATGTGAGCAAGGCTTACTTTATATGTTGACCTTCATCAGCGGATGGAGATGTGTTCTTCATACTTCTTCACTGTAAAGTTGCTTGTCTTGTAAAGTTACTCCACTTTCATACTACAATGACACCAGTATTGCAATGATTTAGGCATTGTGTTACTAAATATGATGTCAGCAGTTTACAATGCTCCAGGGGAGAAAGATGAGACTATCTGCCTATATCGAAATGTACAGTCTCAATAACCCGACAGACCAAGTGCATTCTGTCACACAGGCTGCTGTAAATAAATTTAACAACATCGAAATTATCTAGGGGTTCATATTGTACTCTGGAAGAAGGTCACCACTTCTAACTTATGCATATGCAATACAAATTTATGCTCTAACTCCTTAGAGGTCTAATATCTACATAAATTACTTAGGATTCTGTGGAATAGATTTATACATTCACCTCCTTTTACATATTCAGTGATTTGCTTATGTTATTACAGCTCCTTAGACATTTATTTTACATTTGGTAGTATAACTTAGTACTGTTTTACTCTGATCAAAATTTTCCAGGTATATAATTTTTCAGCTCTTATACATATTGATCCTGTTACCTCTGCCATCGAGTCAATTCTGACTCTTAGAAGTCCTGTAAAGCAGAGTCTAAGGCTACCTCATCTTCCTCATGAAGAGTGGTTGGTGGATTTGATTCATCAACCTTTCAGTTAGCAACCCAACCCTGAATCCACTGCACTATTGCACTGCTCCTTTAACATACAGAGTGGTGTCGATAATTGTTAACTTATAGCTAATGTACTTTTGAAAGAGCTATGACATAACTAAAAACTTGAGCTTAAATAACCAGTAATATCATCAATTATTATTTTGTTCACACTTTGTCCATCAACTATAATCATTTAATAACATTCTACTCATTTTAATTCAGTTCTCAGTAAACATCACTTTGTTTTAATGTACACAAATTTCTTGTTCAGCTGGGACCTAGACTCCATCAACACTTTCTTGTAAGAACAATTGGAACCAACACAGGACCTCATTTAAATTAATCAGTTGTTATCTTTAACAATAGATGTACAGAGAGCACTCAGAAACGTCAAGTCACCAATTTCCCTGCCCAATTTAGAATATCAATGTCAGATATGCTGAAAAGAATAAGAAAATATGATATCCAGAATTGTTCAAACATTATCCCAGGCATAAAAGTGGAAATATTTAAAAATATTTTTATCTTTTATACAACTGTATTGTTCAATGTCTCTTTTAAAATTTATTAAATAGTAGCATTTCTATACTGAACACAAACAATAAGCCTAATGCTTTATTAGGAATATATGCATCATTATCACTAGCTCTACAAGGTAATAATGACACCCCTACTTTTCAGATGGGAAGAATGAAGTTCAAAGAAATTAAACAATTTCTCTATGGTTGAACAATAATTTATTTATGGTTCAACAACTATTAAATTATTAAACAACTATCAAAACAAGTATTTTGTTTCAAAGGCTGTACTCTTTCCACTGTGAAAGATGGAACACTACAAAGAGAAACATAGGAAATCAATGCTATCCATGCTTCTCTAATTCCTGATTGTATATGCAAAGAGAAAAATCTTAAATATAAAAATATATATCATGTTTATTCTGCAGCTAGTTTCTTTTGGGGGTACTGTGCATGTGTATAGAATACAAGAGGACCCAAGAGGAAAGTAACTATAACAAATGACTTTGGCAAAATCAAAGATCATATCAACAAACCTTTTAATTCATTCAAAATAGAAAATAAATCTGGTAACACAATAAAATGATTTTCACAAAAGGTAAAGATTTCTTAAACCCATTAACATTTTTCTTAGTGTAGCTGCCTAAAAACTCCACAAGGAATATGTAATGATTTCTCCCATTTTTCAAGTACAAATAATTCAGACAAAAAAGTTTTTAATTATTACTTTCTTACAGAGCAAACTAATTTAAATTTCTTTGATTCTTTTATCCCTTGACAAATGACTTGTGTTTGTTTGGGCCCAAACAAAATGTAGTATAAATAAATTAAAGTTGTTTTTCTAATGTTTTATTTTGAATGACCTCACTGTGTTGAAAATGCAGGATAGAAAAGAAGAAAAGCCTGTAAAATATAAAGCATGAACTCTTCTTCAAATTAATTCCAGGTCTTTGCATTCATATTTTATATTATAAACAGAGAGATTTCCTCCTAAATTGGCTTAAATTCCACAGCTGTTTTTTTTTTTATTTTTATGAAGGAAATGTTACAGAACTGTGATCTTGTATAAAGAAGACTACACATATCTGCATGTATGTAGTCAGAAGGCCTACTCTTTGCCAAGTTCTAGGAGAATTTCTAGCTTAAATTGGGAAGAAAGGCTTTAAAAAATAAGCTTACTCTCTTGGGACTTTGTAGACTCTACCAAATACAAGGAAGATCAAGCATGGTTCAGTGGTATAATTCATGGCTTCCATATCAAGGCCATTTTATTTCTTAGACCATGTACCTTATTTGACATTTCAATCTCTCTATCAAATGAGGTTTGGTATTCTCAAACAGGTTTCACTAGAACTTTGATACAAAAATGACTATTAAAATATTTCTGTCAATCTGCTTCAAAAACTCAGCCAATGGAGGCCATATGAATGAATGCGCCTCGATCTGAAACCGATCATTGGAATGGCACAAATTCAAACATTTTGTTCTGTTGTACGTGATGTCACCATGAACTCAGGTAATTCAATGACAACTAACAATTACCAAACTAAGCCTGCAACCTAAAATGTCCAGTATAGCATATTATGTTAGAAGAAAATACATTTTACACTTGTATGAAATTTGTTCATTGCTTAATTATAAATAACTGCAAAAAAAACTCTAGAGAGAAGAATCTAAATGAACCTCAGGAGCTCAAATTCTAGTGCTTGTGATATTTACTGAATTCAACCTATTCTTTACTTGCTTAGACTTTTCAAAATAGTGAGAGGATGACAGCAGAATTTGAGGAATGTTCACAATAGAAGGGAATCTAAGAAATGATGTCTAGTTCAAAAAAATTAAATATGATACATATTGGGGTAATTAAATTACAATGTTCTAAATCTAAACAGGACTTACTACATATTTCTAGATCTACAGTCAAATAACAATCACTTAAAGTAAAAGAGTGAAATATTATGTTCGTGTTCTGTGAGTAGCAGTGCTGACATACCTTCATTTTGCCACTGAAGTGAAGATATGTCAACTAAACCTGTCATTAAAGTGAACTTGTTTCTAGTTAAGAATAATCTAGAATAATATTGCCCCATAGAACATTCTGTAGGGCTGCAAATGCCAGGTTCTGCTCTGTTCAAACTAGAAACACTGGTAATCCCAGGAACCACTAAGTACTATAAATGTATGGCTGTGATTTAGAAACAGAATTCTAAATACTAATCATTTAAATTTTAAATATCAATTTATATCCAGTATATTTAATAATAGGTATGAATTCATTGCTGTCACTTGGGGGGTGGTTTATTGTCATGTATATGATTTTTCTTTTCTACATAGTTGGATACTTTTCTGTAATGACTTCATTTTGTTTTAAGATTTTATTTGTTGATGATTTTACATTTGAGTTTCATGATTTTAATAAATAGAATATATCAGTCAAGAGAAAATAACAAAATAAATAAAAATTCAGATCCAACAATCTGCTGCCCCAAAATGACTCATCTTATACACAAGGATAAAAATAAATTGTAAAACAAAAAAAATGGGAAAATGCATAGCAAGCTAATGGAAACCAAAAAAAGAATGAGTGGTTTATTCATTTCTTATTAGTGCTTCAAGGCAAAAATAGGTGAGGAAGTTTATAATATAATGATTAAATTGTCAATCCAACAAGAGACCATGACCACAATAAACATCAAGGCACACAGTGAAAAGAACCATGAAATATTTGCAGTAAACATTAACAAGGCTGATAAAGAGAAATAAACAACTTCCCAATGATAGTAAATTTTAATGGGCCACATTCAATTAAAGATCCAACAACTAGAAAGAAAAGACAGACTTAGAGAAAATATCAATAGCACAATCAATCAGCATGACTTTATGAAATATATCAACATATATTTTAAAAGGACATTTTAAACATATATAAAAACTCAGTTGAACAAAAACTTAATGGACATTTTTTTCCAGTCATCATAGATCATTCTACAGAATTGATCACATATTAGGCCACACAGCAAGCCTGAATAAATTTATGAATGTCAAAATAATACAAATTATCTTTTAAAATCACACAAAAAAAGTCATTCCAGTCAAGTTGATTCTTACTTATGACAACCGTATAGGACAGGAGAGACTGACCCATGTGGATTTCCAAGATTGCAACATTTTATGGGAGTAGAAATCTCACATGTCCCCCCACAGAGTCCTGGTGGTTTCCAAATTCTGGCCTTGAAGTTACCAGCCCAACATGCAACCGCTATACAACCAAGGCTCCTCTAATATCACACTGTAAAATTAAAAGTCTATAATAGTAAAATATGGAAATTAAATGCATGGAAAGTTAGTGACACCTTCAAAAACTGAAAGAAAAGTGATGCTACTGGAGAACAATGAAATGAAATTTAACAAACAAATTTTTAGAAGCAAATGAGAATGAAGACACACCATGTCAAATTATTTCGAGTAAAACAAAAGCAATGCTCAGTGGTTACTTTACAGCAACAAATGCACACATCAAAAAGAAGAATCAAAATCAATAAAATTAACTCCAAAATTCTAACAATTAAAGAAGAATAGCAAAATAGCCCATTGTCTCCAGAATAAAGGAACAAACAAGTATTAAAAAATAATCCATGGAAAAAATTAACAAAAGCAACAAGCCATTGGTAAATTTAATGCAGGAGAAGAAAGGACGCAAACAATACACGTAAGAAATGAAAGAGACAACATCACAACAAAGCGACTAAAATCAAGGGAGAACTTAGAGAATACTATGCAGAACTTGAAGCGCTCAAATGACACAGTGAGTTTTGAGCTGGGCTCCTAGTTACAAGGCCAGCAGTTCAAACCCAGGATATGTTCCAAGAGAGAAAGAAGCTTTCAGCTCCTGTAAAGATTCACAAGCCTGGAAAATCCACAAGGGTAATTCTACTCTATCCTACAGAGTTTCTTCGTTAGACTGACTTTTCCAAAGAAATAAAACCTATATATCTAGATCTAGATAACATACTTAGAAAGATTAAGTTTTACTTAAATTTTAAATTATATCATATGCATTGTTAAGCGAAGTATGTTCACGCTTTACTACCAAATTTAGAATTAAATCAGAAAGCTTCTTCATGATTTCTACATGTGTCACTGATTCACTTTACAGACACTATAGATTATGAATATTTTTGTTTCAAGGATTTTATTTCCCCAACAGCAAAAACTGGTGTTCAAATATATGCTTCAGCATACACTTTGTCGATAAAATGATCAAAATGCAGGCAGCCAATGTTTTCTCATTCATTCAGCCTAAAAGAATTTCATAGTAACATGATCATAATTCCATCATGTTTTAAAATATAAATATGGAGTAGAAAAAACTTCACCCACAAGTTCACCAGTCCCTTCTATAGTGGTTAAAGTAAATAAAATCCTAGGCTCTGTCAAAATAGTGGCCTCTGTAGGTTATAGAAAATTGTTACTTTAAATGAAGTTTTTCTATTGAGTCATGTGTAAAGAAAGAATCACTCAGTAGTCCAGATTAAATAAAAAACTTGAGAGACCTTGGTCTAACCCACTTAGATATTTTATGACACCTGAAATATCTATCTGACCCTGAGTTTTCTCATTTCAAACAACATCATCTAGGAATTCCTCTTAAAAGGCATCAGTATAAAGAGATAACCATGTCAGGGGAAACTGTGATTTTAGAGGCTAGAATTTCATGATGCACACACCATCAAAAATTGAAAACAGTTTGTGGTATAATATCTAGAAAATGTATGCTTCAATTGAAATTACTTATACCAATCTTTGCAGAAAGGAATCCACGATATGTTGTTAACTGAAGCAAAGAAGCAAATCATGAAAATGATGGATTCATAAATATAAAAAGATAGAGAAATGCAAAAAGAATGAAATAAGGGAAGGAAAAGTAGGGAGGAAGGTAATATAGGAAGAAGAGACAGGCAGAGGGAGGAAAGAAGAAAAAGAAATAGTAAGATTCAAATGATGTCCGTCATAATGCTGAATGGTTAACACAAGACTGTGAGATGAGATTGTAAATTTTACTGTTGCTTTTACTTTATATTATTTGAGATTTTGTATCAAAATAATTTTCTTTAAAGGCTGTATATATTTAGAATACTTATTGGTTTAAAGCCTATGCTGGGACTTAAGTGTTAGAGTAAAATACAGTTATTCATTTACAATTTTACCCAATTTTATTAATATTTAGAGGAAAGATCAGATTCAGTCAGTAAGTCTTATTCAAAGATTATATTTTAAAAGTAGTTCATTGAGTTTCCTTGGTTTTCTCTCTTGTCACTTGAAACATTAAACTCTAACACAAACCTTCTCCCTCATTTGCATCCCTTTTACTTTCACAGGGAGCCCATGATCCGTATCTCACAGAGAAAATAAAAATATCAGACAATAACTTCTTTAAACTAGAATTACTTTCCCCTCTAGGATCCCTCTTTCAGTACCTAGCTTCCCTTCCCCTTTTCTAGAGAAAATGTCTTGCTTCCTATGAAAGACCTTTTAATTCAGGAGTGACCTCTAAACTATCCATTACATTTTTTTAATTAATACTCTTGCATGTTTTTAACATTTGTATCCTTTGTATGCACATTTAAACCTAGTCTAGAGTGTACATTAAACAAAAAACTCCTTCCTTCTCTTTCTCCTATTCAGTATCTTGACCCCTTTCTGGAAGATGTCTCCACACGAGGTTTGTCTTAAAATCACCATTGTCATTCCTTTCTATTCTGAGGTCTTCAGATCACTCTCTTCTCTTGAACTCCTATAATATTTTATAAGGTTTTAATATTTCTCATTCATTTTTTTCTTTATTTCTTGAATGGCTTCTATAGCAATTCCAGATTTACCAAAAAAGTTGCAAAGAGATCCAGTATACCACACAACCATTTTGCATGCCATCACATGGTATATTTGCTATAACTGATGAATCACTATTGATGTGATCATTCACTCAAATCCACAGTTTTTCAGATTTTCTTAGTTGTTGTTTTTTTAATGTCCATTTCTTTTCCATGATCTCATCCCAAATATTGTGTCATATTTAGTTGTCATGTTCCTTTAGTTTCTCCTAGACTGGACACTTAATCAGCCATTCCTTGCTTTTGATTACTTATGCTATTGAATAGACTTGATCATGTATTTTACAGAGTAACCCTTTAGCTGGGTGCTAACTTTGTTTGGTATATGTATCTTGATTAGACTGAAATTATGGATTTGGGACAAGACTTTGGTCAAGCACATGATCACTACATGAAGTGCTGGCAGTTTGAAGAAATCAAGAAATACATTATAGGATGCCCTTTTTTTGAGTATGTTATTTTCTCCACAGGTCTTTCTGGATGGGGTGGGATGGTTGAGTGGTTTAGGGTGAGGACGATGGGACTGTTGGTAGCAGGGTGGATGTAGGGGATGGGGAACTCTTGGCTGATCCAGGGATGGAGGGAGAAGCATGTGGTTCAGGGTTGGTGGCCGGGTGGGTGGGTGTGAAAAGTGTGATATGGATTGATTAAGACTAATGTAATAGAAAAACAATATTGAAACCCGAAAAAGAAAAAAAAGGAAATACTACCTCAGAAAATAGATCTAGACCTCTGCTTCTGAAAGCCATGTCCTTTCAAATTCTATTGTCAGAGGTTATCAAGTTGGTTTCAGTTCTGTGTACAACAGTGTGTTAGGCTGTGCTGACTAGAGAAATAAATCCAGGGACATTCACATATGTGCAAGAGCTTTATATTAAGAAGCTTTATGTATCAGGAAAACCTCACAGCCCAGTCCAGATCAAGTCCTTTAGTCTGATACTAACACCACAAATACTCTTATGGGTTCATTCACAAAGCCACATACAATGATGCAGAATGCAGGAAGATTACAGGAGGGTGGTTGCAGTGCTGTGTGGTTCCAATGGCAGGCCCATTCACAGGGAACTCGTAGGTCTCATTATGGCACTTCAACAGGAAGGTAAAGGCAGTGGGGAGGGTGCTTCCTTCACCCCACTATCTTGACCTCAATTTCACCTTACAAATCAGATCAGAGGATGCACACTCCTACAGTTAAGAACCTACAAAACAGGGAATCCAGGATAGATAAACCCCTAAGGGCCAACATGGGCAGTAGAGATGCTATGAGGATTAGAGGAGGGTGGCCGGAGAAAGGAGAAATTGATCACAAGGATCAAATTAGAACGCCCTCCCCGGGGATGAATAACGGCAAAGTGGGTGAAGGGTGATGAAGGATGAGGTAAGCCTTCGAAAAAATGATCTATAATTTATCCAGGGTTTGTGAGGAAGGCCAGCAAAAGAAGGAGGGGGAAGAAATGGGGAGCGGATATCAGGGGCTCAAGTAGGAAGAGAATGCTTTGAAAGTGATGATAGCGGCATTTGTGCAAATGTGCTTGACACATTGGAAGGATGTGTGGATTATGATAAGAGATATGAGAGCCCCCAATAAAAGTATATTTTTAAATCATGTGGGACAGGCTCAAGGTTGTGTTTTTGTCAGTTATAATCTGAACAGATTAGCAATTGACGGTTTATTCCACAATCCGTCCTTGGCATGGCTTTTGTTGCTGGTATTCAGCTTCAGCACCTTCTTTTTGTTTTTTGTTTTTTGTTTTGCTCTGTTTCGTTTCGGCATCACTGCCCTCTGGTGGGAGTGGGAGGCCCAGACTTGCTCTGAGAGCTGCTGATCCTTCTTTTCCCCTAGTCAATTCCATTTCTGTGAATCCCATATGCAGAAATTCATTTGTAAAATCATGATTTTTGTTATTTAAGAAGGTATTTTCTACTTATAAGGTGTTAATCTTGCAAAATTCTACTCTATGAACTCCACTTTCATTCTATCATCAAGACCATATTTTACAACTATGGCTCCTTCTTTGTTTCCAACCTTTGCATTTCAATTGCCAATAATTTTCAATGTATCTTGATTGCATGCTCGATAATTTTTTGACGGGATCATTGGTAGAGCATTTCAATTTCTTCATCACTGGAAGTAATGTGCATAAATGTGATTTATAACTTCATTGATTGAATTTCCTAGAAGATTTATAGACATAATCCTATCACATATAGCATTGCACTTCAAGACAGATCTTGAATGCTCCTTTTGAAGATGCATGTTATTCCTCTTGATTGTGCCATTTCTTGCAGAGTAAATCATATGATTTTTTGATTCAAAGCAGCCAACTCCAGTTCATTTCAGCCCACATCTAGGTTATTAATCTTCATTAATTCAATTTCATTTTGATAACCTCCAGTTTTCCTAGATTCATATGCATTGTACCCTAAATTTTGATCATTAGTACATTTTTGCAGCTTTTTATTTTCACCCTGAGTTGTGCCTCAACATCAAGTGAAGATTCCAAAGTCTTCACATCTTCACAAGCTTTTACTCCATTCATGTCATCAAGGTAGACTTGAAAAACAATTTGAAAAAACAATTCCTCATCAATAGCAATAGCTTTGAATACCTTCTAACCCAAGGGAGCCCCTCATCCACTCCTATCATAGACAATGTTATACTTCTATTCATTAGATCTTCAGTATCAGACACAATTTCCACCCTATGCATAACATTTCCAGTAGCTACTTCCTCCAAAATGGATAGCCTTGTTCGAAATCTGTTCCTACTTGGGACACTCGACTGAAACCTGTTCACTGTGGGTGACATTTCTGGTATTTGAAATACCTATAATATAGATCCCACTATAAAAGAAATACACAAGCTACCACCATATCACAACTGACAAGCATATGATAAATATCAAGATATAGGGGTTAGGAATTCAAATAACCATTTCTAGGAATACAATTCAATCGATAGTATCAACCAAATCAAAGGCACCATTATTTCAGAATACTGGATTTTTTTTTCATTTTTCTCTTTATAATTATAGCCAACATTTAATTGACTATCCTTGTGGTATCTTTCACTGCTATACTGTAATAAAAATCCAAATGTGCCAATGGTTTACATCACAAAGATTATTTCTCACTCTTGATGTGTCTGCAACTAAGCAGCTACTTTTCTGCGACATGTCATTTTTTTACCCTCAAATCCCCCTGAAAAAGGAAAAAGAGCAATGTCTCTTTTTCAGTTGTACTTGTATTATACTACAATACTACAAAAGAAAATCTCACAGTCAAAACCTATATCCATAGTGTAGAGAACTGTATATCATTCATAGAGAGGTATTACAAATTTTATAGCAAGTAGCAGATATGTGTGATCCTTTTTCAAGAAGTTCAGCAAATAACTGTGGTTAATAATATAATATATCACATTTTATCTTACAATTTATTGACCCTCTTCCAGTGCTTAAACTATCCACAACCCTGTCCAAGAAAAGTATACAAAACCCAGCCAATAAACCCCAAGGCACAAAGTTTAAAATGCTGCACCAGTGAGCATCACAGTAAATACAATTCCTCTTGGTCCAGACAGATCTAGGTACTAAAAGGGGAAGGATTTGGAAAATATGTAATTAAAATAAAATGGTGATACAAGGATAATATAATAGGAACAAATATTCCTACTCAGATAAGAGAATAGTACAAGACACAGAGAAACCCCAGGTTCATGAAATCCAACAAACCAGTTGCCATCTATAATCCACGTGTACAGGCTGCTCCATAAAATGGTCAAGGTTGTGACCTCTTAGAAGCAGATTGCAAAACCTTTCTTTCTAGGTGCTTCTGTGTGGATTTGAAAAGTTAATCTTTACTTTGACCTTTAGAGGTCAAGTTTCTAAAATATGTCTTATAGTTAACAAAACAACTTTTTTAAAAATGTACCTACCACAGGGAGACACTGCAAAATTAATTTGTGCCACCCAGGATGCTTCTGAACCATACCAATCCAAAAATTCTATAGGAAGTCTTTTGTCATCTTGCCCTGCTACTTTGAGGTAAAACATGTGCCCTATTATAAACCCTTCTTCGGAAAGTCTAGCCCATTGTTTACCAGGTCTTCCCTCTGATAAACCACTACAGTCCATTATTTTTCTTGAGAAATCTGAAAAGGACATTAGAATACGTCTTGCCTTCATAGTATTGGGGACTCGAAAATTATTTTAAAGTTACAATAGCCACAGTCTCTTTTAAGCCAAATTAGAAACTTGGGATTTTTTTTTCTTTCATTCTCCTCCCCCACCAACCTTCTCATCCCCCTTGAGAAGGGGCTAGTAGAAGATTGATTATATTAATTTCTTCAAAACTCAACCTGCTTTGAACTGTTTGGTTACAGGCAACTACATTTGCCAAAACATATTTGCCCTTTCCTCTCTAGATTCTATTTCTAGTATTTTGAGGTAAAAACTATCTACAGAAGAATTATGCTCTTAGTCTTTTTCTCTGAGGCATTTAAGACAAATAACACATTTACTGAAAGGTATCTTTATGAATTGCGGGGTTTTAACCTAGGGTAAGTCACCTGTCTTTCAAAGCGCTTATTAGATTTAAATATAAGGAAATTAAATTTTTTAAAGTGACCCAAAGAAGGCAAAAAAAGAAATTGATCTACAAATCAGATATTGTTCACATTAGTTCTTCACAGTCATATCTTTATATGCCCCAAAGATATGTTTTATGTCAAGGCTTAGAGTCCACACGTTTTTCCCAGGGGTGATTTAAACCAACCGTAGGTCAGTTGTCAACTCCTCTCCTCTCTTCCCTGAAGTGTTTTTATTTTTGTCATTGCTGGTTTTTGTTTTCTGGGGTTTTTTTAGCCTGCTTCTATTTGCCACAAAGTCTTACCAAAAGGCAGATACTTGACAGATCACTCATTGGGATTTGATCTTTCTTTATTTAGTTATTTTGATGTTAGGGCATCCTCTATCTTCAAGTTATGTTGAGTGATTTTTGTATAGCTTTCCCTTTCCTTACTGCTCTTCTTTTAGAGAAAACCCTGTAATACAGGGAACTAGGCAGTTAAAATAGTTTTTCCATTGCCCTTGTATTATATTTCAATATACAACTGTATGTAATTTTTATAATATTTAGGAACTGATATGTGTAATATCTATTGCACATTATTGTTTCTTATACCATTTAAAAATAAGATACTTCCAATAAATAATAATTTTGCTGCAAAAATAAAAAACTTTCTCAAAATGACACTGTATAAAAGACATAAATCTAATTTCAATAATGCCAATATTAGTGTGGCATTAGGGCAGAATGTCTTAAAATTAATGGAATAAAGCATTTACATTTTAGAAGAATAAATTAATAGTGTTTTGGCAAAATGTCATGTAAATTCATGCCTAGCATGCAGTCTCTGTTTTCTTTTTACTAAATTTTTTTGCCATCTCAAAATTTGGTCTTTATGAAAAGATTTTACTGGGAGTTCTTACATGTTTTTTTTTTGCAATCATTCTATTGGGTCTTGTGGCAGTCATGTACTTGATGTTAATTTCATGATTGGGATGTAGGGGTGGAGTCTGGCCTGTCAATCTGGACATAGCCAATGAGTAGCCAGTGAGGCCTCTGTGTGGGCATGGCTTTCTCCTGAGACTTCTGGGAAGGTTCGTGGTATTTCCCTCATGGAGATGGGAGACCATTTCCCCAGTTTTTGGGAGTCGCTCAACTGACAAGACAAAATTTCAGGAAAAGCCAGAGGAGAAGCCACATAATGGATCCAGACCTCTGAATCTGGACAAGTCATAGAGAGATCCCTGCCAGTGCTTAGATGTTTCTATCACCAAAAGATACTGCTGATGGACCTTGAACCCTGGAAACGAGGAGCCCAGGAGGGGACCCCTGCCAGTGCCTGGACTCTGTACCCATTGGTCTGTGACTTTGTGAGTCAGAAAGACTTTATAGACTGATATCAGGCATATGGGCTAATATTGGACTTATGACTTTGGACTGGACTGGGTTGGGATGCTTTCTCAATGTTCCATTCCTCTTGTATATAAAACTTTCCCTTATACTCATTTGCGTGTTTATGAATTTGTTTCTCTAGTCTACCCGGACGAACACAGGTCTCAGATAACTCTTATAACAATCAGTACATACATCTCTTGTATCCAAACCACATTTGTGCATTTGTTGCCATCGTCATTCTTGAAACATCCTCCACCTCCTTGGTATTAGCTCCTCATATTTCGCCTCCCTTCCCCCTTCCCCTCCCTCATGAACCCTTCATAATCATTATTTTGTCATATCATACACTGTTTGCTGTGTCTCTTCACCCACTTCACTGTTGTCCATACCCCAGGGAGGAGGTCATATGTAGATCCCTGCAATTGGATAGCCCTTTCTACTCCACCTTCCGCTATCACTCTCACCACTAGTCCTATAGGGATCATCTGTCCTAAATTCAACATGTTTCCAGCTCCTATCTGTAACAGTGTACATTCCCTGGTCTAGCCAGATATGTAAGGGAGAATTGGGATCATGATAGTGGGTGGGGTGGGAGGAAATATTCAAGAACTAGAGGAAAGTTGCATATTTCATTGGTACTACACCATATTTTGACTGGCTCAGCTTCTCCCCATGACCCTTCTGTAAGGGGCTGTCGCTTAACCTACTGATGGGATTTGGGTCCCCAATCTGTACTCCCCTTCATTTATAATGATATAGTATTTAGTTCTTTTATGTCTGATACCTGATCCCTTCTACACCTCATGGTTATAGAGGCTAGTGTGCTTCTTCCTTGTAGGCTCTGGTCACTCTGAATGACCTGGCTGCTTGTTTACTTTCAAGCCTTTAAGACCCCAGAAGCTAAATCTTTTGGTAATCAGGCACCATCAGATTTTTCACCACATTTGCTCATCTACACATTTGTCTTCAGTGATCATATCAGGCATGTGGGCTTGCAATGTTATGATTTTTAGTTCTGTGATGCATGATGACTGATCCCTTTGACAACTCATGGTCATACAGGGTGGTGTGCTTCTTCCATGTGGGTTTTATTACTTCTGAACTAGATGGCAACTTGTTTATTTTCAAGCATTTAAGACCCCAGATGCTAAATCTTTTGATAGCTGGGCACCATCAGTTTTCTTCTTCACTTTTGCTTATGCACACATGTTTTTTCAGTGATCATGTCAGGAAGGTGAGTGTCATGGAATGCCAATTTAATAGAACAAAGTGTTGTTGCATTAAGGAAGTACATGAGTGTTGGTCCAGTGTCCATCTGCTGTCTTAGTACTAAACCTATAAGTATATGCATGTAGATCTAGTTATCCATTATTGTATATAAACATATTTACCCATATATATGCCTGTATTTAGATCTCTGTAAACACCCTTTATCCCAGGCTCTTACATCTTTATAACAATTTAAAAATCAATTTTATGAAGCATATTTGTATATATGCCACCATCATTATTTAGTTTCTTTTGAGCCCTTGGTATCATGTCCTGTTTTTTCCTCCCCCAAATCTCATGACCCCTTGATAAATTATAAGTTAGGATTATTTTCATATCTTATAATGATAACTGTCATCCTAACACACCATCTCTGTTGTTCATCCCCCTGGGTGTGAGAGTGTGGGGGTAATTATATGTCAATAATTTAAATAGGTTTCTCCTTCCCCTCTTCTCCCCCTACTCTTCTGGCATTGCTACTCCCTTCCTATTCCTTGATTCCATGTGTTATGCAAGCTTATCTCTTATCTGATCTTGTGCATATGCTCCCAGTCTAGCCCACAATGAAAGGCTGTACTGGAATCATGATTGTGGGGGCTTAGGAAGCTTCAAGGAACCAGAGGAATATTGTGTTTCATCAGTGTTTACTGCACTCTGGTTGGCTCATTCCTTCCTTGTGATGTCTACGTGAGGGAATAATTCATTGTCCACAGTTGAGCTTTGGGCATCTGCTCTGACCTCCTTTACTTACAGCAATACAGAGGTTTGTTTGGGGGTCTTCTGATTCCTGTTACTGGGTCCAGATGATGCCTCAAGGCTGCATAGGCTGGTGTGCTTCCTCTATGTGGGGTTGTTGCTTCTCTGCTAAATAGCTGCTTATTTATCTTCAAGTCTTTAAGACTTCAGAAGCTATATCTTTTGATATAAGAGCATCATCTTCTTTCTTTACCACATTTTCTTATGCACACATTTCTGTCCCCACTGATTGTTCTGGGAGAGTGAGCCATCACAGAATGCCAGTTTGTTAGAACACAGTATTCTTGCATTGATGAGTGTCTGAGCAGAAGTCTGAAGTCCATCCACTTCAAGGTATTGCCATAACAAATATATACCTAGGCCAAAGCTTCTGATCACATGAAGCACATGAGTAGGGTATGAAGAAACTGTGCTAAGCAAGGTCAGTCAAACACAAAAGTACAAGTACAACAAGAGTTCTACAAGTACAACAAGAGTTCTTTAGGTAAGTGCAATCAACCCAGTAGGTATAGAAGAAAAGTCACTTATCTCACATTATAAGGGTTGAGGTACAAGCAGTCAAGTTGAGACCAGACCAAACCCGAGGTGGTACATATTATTCCAGGACAAAGAAGGGGAAAGAGAGGAAGGGACGGAAGAAAGAGGGAAAAGAAGGGAGAGATGATCGCACCAGGGGATACGGACACACCCCTCCCCCCCATGGAGAGACTATTGGTTCTGTCTCCACAGAATTTGGAGAGTGCATATAGACCCCAGTATGGCACACCAAACCTTGAGGGCAATGTGATCATGTGGAGAAATGCATGGAAAGAGTGCGCTCCAGATTCAGCCCAACTCAGAGCCAAACTGACCCTTTCCCTAGAAGTATGTGCTATAGAGACCAACACTAAACCTTCAGGTGGGGAAGAGGAGCATGCCATACCCACATGGAAGCAAACCAAGGAGGAAAAAGAGGAAGGGGACGTTTAGGCCTCATATCGGCATGCCAAACCTGAAGGAAGCCTTTTTGTTGTATGTAATCACTTAAAAGGGACCTCCGTAATATAGTGATTGCATACTGGCCTGTGGTCATCCAGGTCCTCAACTCAAAACCACCAGGTGCTCTACTCCCATAAAGGGCTGTAGTCTCAGAAACCCAAGAGACAGTTCTTTTTATTTTTGTATCACTGCTCTCCGGTGGGAGTAGGAGGCCCCGCCTTGCTCCTGGAGAGCTGCTGCTGGATTTGAACCGCCAACCCAGTGGGCCGCAGTGCCACACACAACCACTACGCTACCGGGGCTCAGCCACCAAGCGACAGGTCTATCCTTTTCTACAGGGTCACCATTGGTCAGAATTGACTTGGTGGTAGTGAATTTGGATCATCTAAAACTAGAGATAAGTGGAGTAGCAGAAGAGTATAAGAGTATTAATTTATGCCTTCAGTAAATAAATATTAAGTCCAAACTCTATGCTGTTGGATGAGGCTTTCTAGTCTCATAAAGATTTACTGCCTTGGAAACTGTGCACAAGATTGCTATTAGTCGTAATAGACTCGATACTAGTGGATCTGGAGTGGGTTTTATTCTAATTGGAAGAGATATGTAAGATATGCTCTCTGCAGGCTAAGACAGTGATTCTCAACCTTTCTAATGCTGTGATCCTGTAATACAGTTCCTCATGTCTTCATAACTATAATGTTGCTACTGTTATGAATTGGGTTATCCCTGTGAAAGGGTTGTTTGACCCTCAAAGGAGTACCTACCCAATGATTGACAATGCTGGACTGAGAGAAAGCAAGTGATGCCCACACAGGAGAAGAGTACTTTGTTAGTTTGGGTGAACAGGAGAAATAATTCCAGATTATGGCATATGTTATTAAATATTTTTACTTATCACACTTGTTATTTCACAGAATCTGAACATAATATCAGTAACCATCAATGACATCAGAAGCACAGACAACTTAATGATTAAGTCATTGGCTGCTACCTATAAAGTCTGCAATACAATTCCACTGAATTCATGGAAGAAAAGGCCTAGTGACCTGTCCCCAATGAATATTTCACCTAGGAAACCCTATAAGGCAGTCCTCTTCTTCCCTCTTGTGCCACAGTAAGCCAAAATTTGCTCAAAGAAACATGGCAACAACAACTTAATACCCCAAGTTGAGATGAGGTTTTTGGGGGGCAAGAACACAAGACCATATGAACAGGAACTTCTTGGAAGGCCCTTAAAAACTATCTGTTGGACTGATTTTACATTTTTAAGTACCTCAATAAACCTACACACAAATCACCCAGTTAGATTTTCTTGATAATCTAGGTTGTTTAAATACAAAGTCAGTGACTAGGCCATAGCTGTTTTTCTAAAAAGAGTCTTTGGTGGATTTATATTTTGTAACATGACCCATATATCTATCTCTTTGTAACTCCCACAAATGATTGAGTAAGTTCATGCAAATAGGGTGCTGATGGTATTGTCGACAGGTGCCATTGAATCCACTTCCACTCATAGTGACTCCTATATTCAACATGAGGAACCACCGCCTAGGCCCGCACTATCCTCCCAGCTGTTCCTGTGCTTGAGCCCAATGTGGCAGTCCATCCATCTTGTTAAGGGACTTCTTCTTTGTTCTTCCCCTGTATTTTTCCGAGCATGATGTCCACCGGACAATATGTCCAATGTATAGAAGATGAAACCTTCCTTCTCAGCAGCATGCTGACCGCACTTCTTTCCAAACAGGTTTGTTTGACCTTTTGGCAGTATTGTCAATATTCTTTCATGATGCTATAGGACTTTCAGTCGTCTTCACCAACACCTTTCAAACGAACTGCTTTTTCTTCGGCCTTCCTTTTTCAATGTCTGACTTTCACATGCAGATGCAGTAATTGAAAATATTATTCATTAGGTCAGGTGTATCTCACTCCTCAAAGTAACATCCTTGCTCTCCAACATTTTGAAGATTTACCAAATACCATGTGTTGTTTGATCTCTTGACGACTGATTCCATGATCATTGATTATGGATTCAAACAAGATGAAATTTTGACACATCAATCTTTTCTCCACTTAGCACCAGGCTACCTCTTGGCCCAGTTCTGAGGAGTTAGTCTTCTAGATATTGAGCTGTAATTCCTACTAAAAGCTGCAATCATTTATGTCCTTTTCTGAATCTTGCCTGCACCTCTGAAAACTTCTATCAATATACTGCTGCAACTTTTATTTGCATGTAATATCAATGATATTGTTTTAGAATTTTAATATTCTGCTGGGTCACGTTTCTTTGGGATGGGTACATGTGGATCTCTTCCAATCAGTTGGCCAAATAACTGGATTTTAAATTCCTGGCACAGGTGAGGGAGTGCTTTCAGTGCTTCATCAGCTTGTTAAAACATTTCAATTGATATTCCATCAGTTGCTGGAGGCTTGTTTTTGCCTAATGTGTATGGTGCATTTTGAACTTCTTCCTTCAGTGCCATTTGTTCTTTCTCATATTCTACCTCCTGGATTGGTAGTTCTTTTTGTTCCATTGACTCTGTGTTAGTCCAGGTTAACTAGAGAAACAAAACCAGGGACATTCAGACATATATAGTAAAAAAAACTTTATATCAAATATAAATTATATATGAAGAAAACATTCCAGCCCAGTCCAGATCAAACCATAAGTCTGATATTAGCCCATATGCCTAAGACTATTCTATAAATTCCTCTTCAGGCTCACACAGAACATGCACAATGAAGGAAGAGCATAGGCCAGAGGGTGAGAAATCTTGGGAATCCAATGCCAGTGGAAGCATCTCAGCACTGGGTGCATGTCTCCACACACTTCTTCCAGCAAAGAAGAGGAGATGGTGGTGCCCAGATGAATCTACCCATAATTTCTTCCAAACTTAAAAACCACAGGACTTCTTTTTCACAGATGTGGAGATTAGTTTGGTGTTTAGAGAAAAGCAAAAAGAATTTCCTCATGTGGAACAAGAACCATGAGATATTGTACTGAGTGTACCTGTTAGAAAGATCACACTACAGAGGAGCTAGTGTCTCACATCCAAGCTGCAACAACCACTGCCAACAACCTAACTTCCTCTCTGTCATAACCTTGGGGCTCAGGATATCTAACAAGATGCACTCATTCCAACCATAAGAGGTCCATGTCTCCCTGACTATCCCTCCTCAACTACCCACCCTTCCTAGAGCTCCTAGAAATAGTCTGCCATCAGCAAAAGCCCTTCTCTCTGAAAGTGCTCTTCACCCTTTTTCTTCAAATCAAATCTTTTTGTCCTCTGATACTTGAAGTCAATGGGTTTGTGTTGTTGTTTTTTTCAGATACCAAATGCAGGATTTGGGTAGTGGCTTATCGTTTCATAGAAACTTTATAGAAGCTAGAAGCTCATGCTCTCAGACCACACTGCCATCCATTCTTCATCGTGGTGTTCAACTTCTCTCTCTCTCTCTCTCTCTCTCTCTCTCTCTCTCTCTCTCTCTCTCTCTCTCTCGGTGATTCTGATGTCAATGATGAAAAACTACTCCCTAACCTAAGCCTCCATTAATTTAAATCTAGACTGTACCCAAAAGATTTCTGAGTCATTATTGCTTCCTAAAGACTATTCTCCACACAGCAGTTAGGGTGAATCTTTTTAAAAATGGAAACTAGGCTTTTACACATGGGAGTGAAGGAAGGAAGATGCACCAGACACCCTCTGCCAAACAGCCTGGTTTGGGAGGCAGTTGAGCATCCCCCAGCAGCTGCATCCTGGCTGTTTGCCATGTTATAAAGCCTGGGTTTTAAAGCTGTATAAAAGTCATTATGATAAGTATTTCTAAACAATTGCCACAAAAATGGCTATGAAAGGGGAAAAGATCTCTGATTACAATTAGAATCAAAATTTAGATCCTATGATTCTTAAAATGATATTTCCTTGTGTTGCTTCAAGTGTGGGATGCTCGACTTGGAAAGAAAAATGAAGAATTGGACATGAATAGGAACAAGTGAAAAATATTACTGCTTTATTTGACCTTGATAATTTTGTTTTACACTAGCGTTATGTAGAAAATACATGTCGGGCAACAAAGTCCCTTTTTGAAAAATAAAGTGCAAACTGTTCATGTAACATCCTCCCTTTAAACCCCTCCCAAAATATCCCATTTTGCTTAAAACACAATTTAAAATCTTTACCACAAAGCCCTGTATAATCTACTTCTATTACCTCCCTACTCTGATCACCACCCCACCCCTCACTATCTTCTCTGACTCAGAGCTTCCTATAAGAAACTAATCACTTTCCCATGTTGATATTTTTTTTCTTTGCCGATTAGTCCCTCTCTTTAGAACTCAAATTTTCCAGATATGTAAATGCTTATGTCCTACACTCCCCCTAGGTATTTGTTCACAAACAACTTTTGTAGGTCTTCCACGTATCCTTGTCTTGAAATTTCCCCTCCACCACTCACCTTAATCCCTTAAGCTTTATGCTTGTTCATAGCATTTATCACCACCTGACTTAGAAAATGTTTCTTTTGACTATTGCTTCATTTTGAATTTAGTCCATGAAAACAAGGACTTTTTGCATTGCAAATTCAATATACCATATGCAGGTATACAATAGCAGTATGGAGTCTTATACTATTATAAAATGACATAACACTACAAATTTTTTTTTGAAAACTTCAAGAATATGGTTCACTAAATGTTCAAAGTCCCAAGAAACAGAACCTGATTGGATAATCAAATGATGTGCAGGCTCTTGAATGTGCAAGTGTGGAAATTGAGAATATCTGACCCCTTCAACTGTTTACCAGCAAAACTGATGAAATGGGAGCGTCTTCAAAAGAGAGGTCAGCTTTTAGTAGCAAACTGGACAGCTGAAAACAACAAAGTAGCAGGGCTTACTTCAAAAGACTTTCCAATAAGAAATTGATCAAAGAGGAAGTCAAAGTGTTTTAAGTGACTGAATGTGTGATAATTTGCTACAGGTGTCATAGGAAAGTGATAAAACCTAAAAACAAGGTGAGGTCAAATTTGATATCACATGAGTATAGGAATCACTGATGTTCAAAGTCCAAATCTGCTTTTGACATATATGTAATTATAGATGAAGATATGCCTAGTCATTGAATGCTGGAAATCCCTATGCAGACTGAGCAAGGTAAATTGGGTCCACTACTGGACGGCATCAATCATACACAGCATAGTCTTTCAAGGAACAATACCACCTCTGGACAGTGTCTCATGTTGTGGTACTTTCTATATTGCTGTGATCCCAAGTGCCATGTCATAGGCCTCCCACGTGGGACATATTTTAGTAGATGTTTCAGACAAACACATACTAGAAAGAAAGGTCTGGTGACTTACATAGAAAAACTAGCCTGTAGAGACCTTATGGAACACAACAGAATGTGGTTGCTATTGGGTTTCATGGAGTTGATTCTAACTCATGATATCCCTATGCACAACAGAACAAGACATTGACCAGCCCTTTCCCATCTTTATAATTGTTCCCATGCTTTTGGCAGCAATGGTGCCAAACCATCTGACTGGAGCCATCCTCTCTTTCACTGCCCCTCAACTTTACTAAACATGATATCTTTCTACAGGGCCTAGGCTTCTCTAACATGTCCAAAGTATGGAAGATGAAGTCTGACACAACAGAAGAATGTTTGCTATATAGTGTTGTAAGATGAGTCCCATTACTTCTACGTAGAAAGATACTTGAGTCTTCACAATTACAGAAACATTAAAATGTTTCCTCATGACTTTGAAAACTAGAGAAAAGAATCATTCTCTTATTTTGTGTGACCTGAATAAGTAGTGTATTCAGAATATTTACTAGCCTGAAGCTATGAGTGGAAAACTATTGATTTATTTTTTTTACATTTTGAGGATAAAATGGCATGTTTTAAAAAAAGCCCAACTTATGATATAAGTGGCTCAATCTAACACAATTCTATTCTTTCCTAATCTTTGATTTCCCATTGGGCAAATTATATTGTCACAGATTATTAAATGATTAAGAGTCCAATCAAAGAGTGTAAGGAATATTGTAAGGTAATTGAAATCAAAGATGAAATATTCACCATTCTAAAGATGCTAAAAGAAATATTCACCATTCTAAAAGAAAGCTTTCTGCTTTCAAGACTTATTTGCTCCCTGAATATTTGAGCAAAAGCTAGAAGTCTTTAATGAAATATCTCCCTGTATTCTATCCAAGTAGCCCTGGTAGCACTGTGGAGTAATCATTAGGCTGCTAACCTCAAGGTCAGTGGTTCAATACAACCAGAAACTCCTCAGGAGAAAGATGAGGCTGTCTATTGCCATAAAGATTTACAATCTCAGGCATCTTAAGGAGCAGTGCTACTCTTTCCTATAGGAATTGATGCAACGATAGTGTTGGTTTTTTGTGTTTGTTTTTGTTTTTTGTTCTTGCAAGCAGGAGGGGTATATTCAGCTGGACTATTTCACAGTTGATTTTTTTAAATGACCTACAATAGTGATTTGGTGTTTTCTAATGTAAAAGTGTGAAGAGAAAAGAAATCACTGGGATATGAGAAGTAACCTGTGGCTTCAACAGCTGTGCTTGAGAAATAAATACACAGTATTCAAAGATTAAAGATAGTAGCATCCTACTAAATTAACAGATCAAAGTTACTATAATTTTATAATAGTATGCTTGAATTTTAATATGAACTTTAAAATTTTTATATCTGTATTTGGTGGTGATATATATATATATATATATAGAGAGAGAGAGAGAGAGAGAGAGGGAGAGAGGGAGAGAGAGAGAGAGAGAGAGAGAGATTTGAAAAGTATTGTTTTAGAACCAAAGACAATTTTAAAATTTTGTCCAAATTGGTTAATTTCCTGAAGAAGAAATTTCTAGCACAATTTTTTTCCAGCATGGTGATATGATAAATGAAGAAACAAAGCAAATGGAAAAATATAGAATGCTTGTAAAATTTACTCCAGAATCTTTCATTTCATTTAATATCCATATATATATATATCTTTTTCCATCACTTCCCACCAGACATTCTCACTGAAGTGGTATTTGCATAACTTTTAATGGTCACTTTCCCAGATTGAGACTTGTGTCTTTGTACTCAGAATCCTAAAGTATCTTCTCCTGGGAAAGCCTTTATCCAACAATCTATTCCTGGACCAGCTCTGAATGTCCTACCCAGGAGCGTTTTGTTGATAGAGTCTTGCTATTTTAGATGCTAGGACATACGTGCATGATGAATTATTGCCTGTAGACCACAGTAAACAGTGATGCTATTTCAGATTCCATTCTTCTACAAGTACAGGACAATCCATTACCAAAGAGTACACTTCCACAAAATGATGACTGGAGAGCATTTACAAAATTTATTTGGAACTACAAGTCCAAAACATACCATAGAGATAATACCAGTTCATCAAATGTGGAAATAATTAAACTCAAAATCTAAAGTTAAAAGAGAAAAGAGGAATATGTATTTGCCTGGGTAGGAAGAGGTGAAACAATTGTTATTTGTAGATGATATGGTTTTATATATTGAAAATTCCCAAAGTTACACAAGAGGAGTACTGGAAGCAATAGAGGAATATGGCAGCAGGGCAGGTAACAGGATCAACAAGCTGAAGTCTATCAGACTGCTATACACATTGGACAAGACCACAGAAGAGGAGTTAAAAAAGGTGGTACCCTTCACAATAGCGAAGCAAAAATGAAATGTCTAAGAATATACCTGATCAAAAGAATGAAAAAAAGATCAAATCTACAGAACACTATTATAAGAAACAAAGCGTGAGTGACCTCAACAGATGGGAGAATGTCCCATGCTCCTATATTGGAAGACTCAATATAGTAAAGACATAAGTTTTGCTCACGCACTATATAAGTTTAATGAAATCCCAACACAATTACCCTAATATTTTTTCAAAGAAATGGAAAAAACAATTACCAACTTCATATGGACAGAGAAGAAGTCCTGAATTAGCATGAAGAAGGGCACAGTTGGAGGGCTTGCTTTAAGTATAATATGTGATATTAGCACATATTATACAACCACAGGGGTCAAAACCATATGGTACTAGTATAATGACAGATACTCAGACCAATGGAAAAGAACTGAGAACCCAAAAATATAAGCATCAGCATGCAAACAACTGCTCTTTGATAAGGGTTAAAAAGATATCAAATGGGAAGCAGATGCCTTCTTCAACAAGTAATGCTTTAAAAAAATGGATATCTGCCTGCAGAAATGGGAAGCAAGCCCCTTATCTCACTCCAGGCACAAGAATAAGCTCAATGTGGATCACAGATCTTGAGCTAAAACCACAAACTTCTAGGGCCATCAATGAGGGAATTGGGACCAACCTGAGAATTTTGGTTCAGGGAATACATAGGCTATCAGAAATACGAAAGGATGCAAACACAGATGAGTCACAAATTGACAAGTGGGAAATAAAACCCCTGTGTACATCAAAAGAATTCACCAAGAAGGTATGAAGAGAGCTCACTTATGGGAAAACATGTTTAGCAATGTCACACCAGACAAAGACCTTATTACTAAAATCTACAAACTTTGCAAGTTTACAATGAGGGAAAAAAACCTAACTGCCTACTGAGGAGGTAGAAAAAGGACCTCAACAGAAGTTTCACAAGGGCAGAAATCTGAAGGGCCAGTAAACATATGAGAAAATATTCCCCATCACTAGCCATAAAAATGCAAATTAAAACAGCTATGGAATAACACCTACCACTTTCAAAGATAGCCCAGTTCTAAAAATCAGAAAGCAACAAGTGTTGGAGGGCTGTGGTGACATAGGAACTCTCATCCACTGCTGTTGTAGGTGTGTACAACCATTATGGAAACCAATTTGGTGATATCTAAAACAGATGAAAATTGAGCTACCAGATGACCCAGAAATCCCCCCACTGGTCATATACCTAGAAGAGGGAAGAAACAAACCATGGTCAGACATCTGTGCTCCCATGTTCATCACAGCATACTTCACAATTGCAAGGAGTTGGAAACAACCAAAATGTTCATCAGAAAATGAATGGATTAAAGAACTGTGGTACATTCATTAAGTAGAGTATTATGCATCACTCAAAAGCAGTGATGAGTACAGGAAGCACATTGCTGCTTGGGAAAAACTGGAGGGAATTATGCTAAGCACAGTAAGTCAAACACAAAAGGACAAGTACAGCCTGAGTCTACTGAGGTAAGCTTATAAAAAATGCAAAAGTGGTATAGTGGAAAAAGTGCTATATATAAACATTCCTGGTGTGAGGTCCAGGTAGTATGGAAAGCTCAGACCAAATCCAGGGGTACATATGGTAGTCAATTAAAAAGAAGGGGGTAAAAAGATGTCTGACCATGGTTTGTTTCCCTTATCTGCACTCCGCCTCTTTCACAATGATAGGATTTTTTTTCCCTCCAGTCTTCTTTGCTCGACTTCCCTTTCTGTTGTGTTGTACACTCTTTGTGTTTTGCCTCAGTGAAGTGGGGTCACATCAGGTTTAATTCTCACACTGTGTCACCAATGTTGGGTTAGTGAGGAATGTCGTGTGTCCTAGTAGGACCAACCACGTGATCTTCTTTGAGCATTGGCTGCTCCGAGCTGGGATATCATCCTAGAGGCTTGGTGGGCCAGAATGTGCTTCGTTCTCTGTTCCTCCCCTTTCATTTGCTCCTATGTGCTCTGATCAGACATGTTCCTCTCCCTGAGTTATAGCTTTAGTGCTATCCTCTGAAGTAAATTCTTCTGGGGCTAGGGGAGCTGTCCGTGTGGTTAGGATTGGGGCCAGCCTCTCAGGCCTCTCTACTGGTTCTCTGCTTCATGTCAATATGTTGCATTCACATCTTGGAACACCAGGGTGAAGTCTAGTCCCTTTTTTCCTGTGGAGATATAAACAGTACCTTTCCTGTGGGTCTGTTAGTACCTTATTTCCCTGATCGAGGGGAAAAAAATCCTATCATTGTGAAAGAGGCGGAGTGCAGATAAGGGATCCAAGGCCCATCTATAAGCAACTGGACATCCCCTTACAGAGAGGTCACTGGGAGGAGGTGGGTGAACCAGTCAAGATGCAGTGTAGCAGCAATGAAACATGCAACTTTTCTCCAGTTCTTAAATGCTTCTTCCCCCCACTAACATGATCCCCATTCTACCTTATAAGTCCAGCTTGCCTGGAGGATGTACACTAGCACAAATAGTAATAGGAAACACAGGGAATCCAGGGCAGATGAATCCTTCAGGACCAGTGATGAGAGTGGTGATACTGGGAGAGTTGAGGGAAGGTTGAGTAGAAAGGGGCAACCAATTACAAGGAGTGGGTGAGGGGAGACATCAGACAGTATAAACATGACAAAATAATAATGATTTCTAAATTATCAAGGGTTCATGGGGTGTGAGGAATGAGGAGCCTCAAGTAGAAAGAAAATGTTCCTGGAATGATGATGGCAACAAATGTATAAATGTGCTTGACACAAGAGATGTATGTGTGAGTTGTGATAAGAGTTGCACAAGCCCCCAATAAAATGATCCAAAGTTCTTTGAAAAGAGACGTTGACAAAGGAATTTTCCTACAAAATATGTATTCCAATAGATTCCATATGATAGAAATAAAATAAACACTAAACAGCTCCTCAGCTTTTCCCCTCCCTCTCCACCCCCCCCCCCGAGATGACTATCCTTTGGGATAATTCATACAAATGCCACAGCATGCTTCATAAAGTTCCCGTTCTATTTCCTAGTTCGGTGAGCAGCATTCGGGATCATAAAAGCTTGGAGGCAGCCAGCTGGGCTACAACTTCAAATTCCCACCTTTCCTGGGCAAAGGAGAAAGAAGGAAATCAAAATACAAAAGAGAAGTGAATATGCAGGACTAATCATTTACATGAGTCAATGTATTGTTTTTTGCATGCCTGCATATTTCTAATGCTCTAATACCCACTTAATGTGTTTTGCCATTTTCATTTCTTTATTAAAACTTAACATCTGCCCTTTCATTATTTAAGCTATTTTTAATAATTGACCATATATTTTATTAAGCATATAGTTTTAATGTACTTTCCTATTAAATCAAATGTCTGTGCTATTTCTGAAAATTTCCTGCTGATGAATTGTTCTACTAAGGAATCCTGGTGATATAGTGGCCCCAAGTTGGGTTGCCGTATTCTTCGGACCATGAAGACACACCTCACCATAAGACACACCCCATTTTTAGAGCAGGAAAACAAGACAAAAATATGAATAATAATATTATTATTAAATAACATTATAATAAAATAGTATTACTATATTAAAATGTTCTGCGGTACCACACCTTCAGACCGTAAGATGCCCCATTGTTTCCCTGCCACTTTTTTTGGGGAAAAGTGTGTCTTATGGTCTGAAAAATGTGATAACCTTAAGGTCATCATCTCCAGTTCATAATCTCCAGAAACTCCACAGGACAAAGACCCGAGCTTTGGACTTCCATAAAAAGTTATCATGTTGGGAACTCACAGGCTCAACTCTGTTGTCTTAGTGGGGCTCTGTGACTTGGTATCAACTCTATGGCAGTGAGTGTGTTTGGGCTTTTGGTTTTGATTTTATTAGAATTGTGTTTCTGGATACATTTATGACTTACATGTTCCAACTTCTTTTCATCTCTCTTTTAAAAAAAATTAATCACATAATGGTATCACTAAAATCACCTAGTTGAAAGTCTTGACTTTATGTTTTCCGACAAGTCATCACAAATTTTGTACAAAAAAAAAAGAGATGAACTTTTTGAAGCTTGATTTTACACTTTATTTGGATTGGTTTCAAGTAATTCTTAATTCGAAGTGAGAGCAAACTCACTTCTAAGGGCTGACTTTCTGGTAACTCAGTCAATAATCTCACTACCCTTGTTGACAGCACTGGGCAACTTCTGGAACTTTTACTCTACTAAGCATCCTTTAGTCTCAGCTTGTACATACGCAGCTTGTTCTCTGACCAAAGTCAAAGGAATTCCAGAAAACTGCTCCCTTACTTTTCTAGCCAGTTCCCTTCTTCCTGGTATTCTGCTCCATATATGCTCAATGCCCTAATTCAGATTTCTTTCTTGCGAACTTACGAAGAACACGGATTTTTCTTTTGACTCTACTTCCTTGGGCCAGTCCAGAAAGTAATTCCCTATAAATGCTAAGCTCATCTTAAATGATTATACCTTCTTAGCAGTCAAAATCCCAACTGTCTATGGCTTATTTTCTAACATATTTTGGACGGGGTCTGGAGAAGAACATCATGATTGGTAAAACAGACAGGAAGCGAGAAAGAGGCAAGCCCTGGACAACATACATAGATAGACACAGTGACTGCAACGCTGGCTCAAGAATAGGAAGGATTGTGAGGATGGCGGAGGGCCAGGCGGGATGTCATCCTGTGGTGTATAAGATCAGTGTGTGCCAAAGCCCACTCAATGGCAGTTAACAACATCAATACCTGAAAGCCACTGTTCCATGTATTTTGTTCAGCTTTAATGTTGCTTGTAAGAATAGATGTGCTACCAGTTACTTTATCACAGTCAATAAGGTAAAACCACTCAAAGGTGCCTTTCTAATTTGTTGTTTTATTTAATGATTCAATCACTAGTTCAAGCTTATACTTCAAATATTTTCTACTGATTATAATTCCTGACTGGCACAGACTGTCCATTGCTTGACTACTGGTAAGAGCTTGGCAGTTCAAACCCAAGCTATCTGCTTCTGGAGGGGCATGGCCTTAAAAACCTTATGAAGCGGTTAGAATTTGCCCACATGGGATTAACATGAGTCAGAATTAACTAAAGAGCAACAAAGACATTATGCAATTCTAAATTTACAGATGTCTATCCTTATAGCAAAATTTATTTTATGGCCATGAAAAAAAAGATTGTTCTTATTGCCAAACTATGTCACAGATCAGACTAGAAAATAGTGAGTCAGTTCTTCGGGAAAAAAACAAACAAACATACAAACAAAAACGACAAAATGCTGCATTAACCAATTCTCACATGGCAAGAAGAAAAAAAAAACGAGAGGAGGAATGGAGTTTTATTGAATGAATTGGCAAAAGCCTTTGTGTTTCTAGAGAAGCAAATCAATTGAAACTCTTCTGTATATGAGAGTTTTATATAAAGAATAATTGTACATTAAGAAAACATTCCAATCTAATCCAAATCATGTTCATAAATCTGATATTAGCCCATATGTCTGATACCAATCTATATAGTCCTCTTCTGACTCATGAAACACGAGCAAGGATGCTCAATGCGGGAAAAACACAAGCTAGTGGTTGGCAGGTCTTGTATACGCAGTGGTTTTGTAAGCATCTCAGTGTTCACAGGGTCTCCAAGTGGCTTCTCCAGGCCCGGGGTTCCGGCTGCATCCGAGTTGTCCACGTAGCTTCTCCTAAGGGATGTTTCCCAGGGACTCAGCCATTTCACTAAAGACTCCAAGAAGCTGAGGAGAGACACAGAGAAAGAGGTATTTCCCACCTCCAAGTTGGAAATACCAGATTTCCCAGAAATTTCAGGAGAAAACAATGCCCACACACGGTCTCGTTGGTTATATCTTGACTGACAGGCCAGACTCCACCCTTTCACTTGTAATCCTCTCAAATTTGACACTAGATTCTAAAACTATAATCATAATGCAAGTTTAACTTGGTCTGAAGATTTTTTAAAAACAAATGTATTGGCCCAAGAGCCATAAAAAATTTTTAAAAATTGAATTGTGTTCAGAAAATAATCAGGGAAGGACCCAAGAAGTTTCTTGTCTCTGTCTTAAAAATCTTTCATTGCAGTTGTTTGATATCAAACTCTCATAAAATCTTTGTCTTATTACAAACATTGCTTTTGTTAAAAGTCACACACATCTAATTTCCTTAATCTAATCTACTATTGAATTCAAATTAACAGTATCTTTAAACAGTCTTACTTAATCCTTTCTGAATAATACACACCAAATGTTCTTCTCTGCTCACACTGCTACAAATTGCCATGTCAGAGAAATCACCACATATCCATCCTCCTGAAAAGTAGTTTAAGATAGTAGGCAGGCACTTTCACCATGAAGTGACTATAAGAACAGTAACAACAAAACACTTGACAAAGAAGACTGTACAACTTCCTTAGATGAGAGCCTTGTCTCTTTTTAAGAAGCCAGCACTTCAAAAAGGTGCACATTGGTCAATGAATCATATCATTTCAAGCTACCTTGAACCAACAGTTTTTATAAGTGAGTGAAAAATTCTTACTGATATAGGCCAACATTCTATGTGTACCATGAACTGAATACTGCTAGGCTAAATTTAATTGCATTTACATCTATTTTCTGCCATAGCTTAAATAACTATTCCCTGTTAGTTTGTTTTTAACATCTTTCCTTACATCCCCATCAAAACCAAATTGTCAATGAGTCATTCTGAGTTGATGATTGCCTCATCTTAAATTGTTAACATTTTAAAGTGTATTATACTATTATAAAACTGTGCTATAGAGGGTTTTCAGGGCTGATTTTTTCAGAAGTAGATCTTCAGTCTTTACTTGCAAGATACTTCTAGATAGACTCAACCCTCAGCCATTGTGATAGCAGTCAGGAACTCTGTATTACACAGGTTGTCCTCAGATATTCTGACAGTTTTAAACATAGAAGCAGTCTTGGATTGGACCAAATGGAGTTGATCCAGAACAACAACAATGTTTTCAGAGCTGTTTCCAGCCAAAGTAGTACCATGCTAAATTCATCACTGGAAAAAATATCCTATCCTATTAGTATAATATTTTTCACTTGACATGTGTTCCCCCAAACTATTTAAAGTGAACAATCACAAAAAGTAGGCTTCTCGCACAACCGCAGTCCACTTGTAATTGAAACAAATGAAGAAATAGCAATCCACTGTTTTAAATGTGAATTTAGTCACAAATCATTTTTTAATCCTGATAAAAACTTGTTGTGTGAGTCCGAGTAAACTAGAGGAACAAATTTATAGACATGGATATGGATATGAGGAAAAGGTTTATATTCAAGAGGAATGGAACACTGAGAAAGCATCCCAACCCAGTCCAAAGTGATAAGTCCGATATTAGACAATATGACCGATACCAATCTATAATGTCTCCTTCCGACTCACGAAGTCACAGGTCAGTGGTTTCAGAATCCCAGTGTTGTCAGGGGTCTCCCCAGGGCTCCTCACTTCCAAGGCTCAGGATCCACCAACAGCATCCGGTGGTGGCAGAAGCAACTCATCACTGGCAGGGGTCCTCACATGGCCTTTCCAGCTTCAGAGGTCTGGCTCCATGAGGGCAAAGCCGTGTGGCTTCTCCTCTGGCTCCTCAGATGCTGCCATCTTGTCTTGTCCATTATTCATCGTCTCTTAAGACTAACTCTCAACAACTGGGGAGATAGATTCTCATCTTCACGAGGGAAATATCGCGAGATTTCCCAGAAGTCTCAGAAGAAAGCCATGTCCACACGGAGGCCTCATTGACTACTCAATGGCTATCTCTAGATTAACAGGCCAGAGTCCACCCCTACATCTCAATCATGAAATTAACATAAGCATATTACCACCACACTTGTTAAATCCTAACAGAAGTGAATCAAGCAAGCTATTTGATCCAAATTATAAATTATCCATAAAATTTCTCCCTGAATCTGTTCTCAACAGAGAGGCATATAAATACAGGAACTTCTTCCTCAACCAGACCCAAATCACTAACCTTTGGAGATCAAGTCATGCGTATCTTTGATGTTCCAGAGTCTGTTTTTCTGGTGATAATAGAATTTTCCTATGGACTACTTAAATTCCCTATGTATATTGTTTCAAAAGAAGTCTTCCTATTAATATACTCAAGCTAAAGACTTTCTTTCATAATGCTCACTGCCAAATAAGAATCTGATAATAGCAATACAGTTGTAAAATATCTTAACAGAATGATTGCTGTTGTTTTAAATTAAAAAGGAGAAGCATCTCATGTGATGAGTTTCTTCCTGTTTTGAATTCTAAGTATGCATAAATGAGTCTTACATAAAAGGTGCCCACAGACAGATTAAAAGGAGAAACTGCAGGATAATGTTTCAAAATATCTATCAAAATATCTATCACTGTACAAATGTCAAACCTATAATTGGAAATGCAACCCTAAAATTATATTACCTTTGTGACTGACCTCAATATCTTGCAAAAAATTTATGCATGCAAAATCTCTAGGAAGTATCTTGTCAAACTAAGATATTTCTAATTTAAAAATAAGGAAGCTGAAAATGTTTGTGTAGTTGTTTGGATACACTCCACTTCAAAGTCTCTTGAATAGGGACCACACTGAGCTTAGGTAAGAATAGTGGTGTGGTCTCTTGCTGAAAAGATGGAAAATTACAAGTCTCCACTGAATCCAGTGAACACTACAGTGAACACTACAGTGAACACTGGCCTCTCAATGATCCTGGAAGGATAACAGAGTGGCAATAGTAATAAATAATAGTAATAATAATAAAAGACTTGTGTCAGGGTAGGAATCATGAAATATCAAGATCACAGGAATTAAAAGAAGAGTCTAAAAACTTCAAAAGGAAAGTAAATGTCAAATGCAAAGAAAAAGAACTAAAATGGCTGAAGAATTTCAAGCAAGAACATTAAAAGCTAGGAGAATATAGAAAAGACTTTTTATTAATTATGAGAATGAGTATTTATAACCCAGTTTCATAAAAAATAAAACCAGTGATCAAGTATGAATGCAGAATAAAATATTTTTAAGTGCTAAATGAAGTCCTCAAAAACTGGACTCTATACCCTCAAAAGCTGACCTCCTT
>PVJH01017434.1:0-47779 GCA_004026705.1 Nesogale talazaci | reverse complement strand
CACTATGAATCAAGGCATCCCTCGCTGACTCAAGGCCCCCCGTGGACAACAGTGGAGAAGCAGAGTCGGGATTGTACCCAGTTCGGAGCCCAACACACCAAGGGAAAACATTAAGGGTGTGCAGCAGAGCAGCAGGGAGAGCAGAGCATGGAGTTCCCGAGGGAGTGCCAAGGATTTACTTTGGGGTCAGGGTGTGGCGCCCCATCGGACTCAACTGGGGGACACTCCTGGAGGTCAACGAATAGACCTTGAACTATTTACAGGTTTTTATTTGGTTATTTTAATTTTTTTACTTAAGTGTCTATGTTTATGGACCAAAAAATGGAATATTTTTAAATGACGAGGGAGGGTGACGAAAGAAAGAAATTGCCGTGGAGGAGAGCATATTGGAGGAGCCACAAGTTCGAATGTTGGCATCAGCGATATGAGTTCAGTTACAAGGATGTGAAAGGGAGGAGACGTCTCAGGAGTGAGTGTGAACATCTTTGCCGTCCGTGCTTTGTGCATGTCAGGTGGGGCTGTCTCCCGACAGAGCCTGTGAGCCTATGGCTTTCTGTAGGCGAGAGAGACAGTTTGCGTGTCCCCTGCCTCTCCGCCTGCCACTTAGCTCAGGTGCTGCAAATGTTCACAGAAAGGTCCTCTGACCTTGGGGATAGCAGGCCTTGTTGGCCCATCTGGTCTACCTTTCTTGGTACCGATGACAGAGGAGACCGGAGCAGACCCACGCTGAAAGCTTGGCTGCAGAACACTGGGAACAACATTTCGTTGGGGCTGGGGAGGGTCCCCAGGGTGGCGGGCAGTCTGTCTGCAAACTCTGAGATTCCAGAGGGCCCGAAGCAGCCCAGGATTCCCTTGCCTCCATGTTGTCACTAATTCCTCCCAGAAATGAAGCGTGTCAATCTTCAAACTCTCAGGTTTTTATGAGGCGATTATAGTGATTACTATAAATCTCTCGTGTGTTGTTTTCAAAGGGGCAATTAAGTCGAGGAACCAGGCCCCATTTCTCATTAAGTGATTAGGGCTTGTTGGGCCAATCCCAGCATCTGTGGTTAATAGCAGACTCTGCTGAGTTTGCTTTGGGCGATGGATAGCTTCCTCACCTGGTTAACCTCCAGTGTTTCCCTTCTGCTCAGGTTTCTTCTAGCCTGAAGGAGATGGAGGGATCCTCGAGTTGTGCAGAGGAGGAAACTGAGGCACAAAATAGGGAACTGACTTACCAATGCGCTGCTGCTTAACAAGCAGTCATAGAGCAGGCTGCCAGCTCTTACACTACGCTTCCTGCCTGAAAAAGAAACTTTCTTTTTTTTTTTTTTTTTTTTGGCATCACTGCTCTCCGGTGGGGGGAATTGGAGGCCCAGCCCCACTGCTGGAATTGAACCTCCGTCCCAGTGGGCCGCAGTCCCACGCACAACCACTACGCCACCAGGGTTGAACCTGAAAAAGAAGCTTTCAATAAACTTATTCCCACAAAGGCATTTCTGATCCTGGAAGGAGCACAGGAAACTCCTTTTTTAGCCTTGAACCATTTCCCCAGCCACACTCAGCTGCTGTCCCAGTGAGTATGGCAGTCACTGTGGGTTGCTTACCCAGCAACCCTTCCCTTCCCCTTGCCCATTCTCACTACCAAGGCGTACTCAACCTCTCTTGTGGCATGCGGAGGCTATGTGACCCAGATCTAGCTAAAAAGGGAAATGATGGGTCTACTGGAAGACTTTTGAGTAAGATTTCTATTTTGTTAGTAGAAATAAGACAAGGAAGAATCAAACATGTTTACCCTCTGTGAATAGCCTCAATATTCGAGGAAGCATTGTGTCTAGAAAATCAAATATGATGGTGTGAAGAAAAAAGAAACCAGAGAGAACTCCTGATATATATATATATATATATATATATATATATATATATAAAATTAAATTTCTCAGAAGGAAATTAAAATATAAAGTAGAAAATATGAGATGCATTCAAGGGACACCAAGGTCCATTGACACAACACAGTTCACAAGACAATGTTCCACATCCTTCTTGGAGAGCAGTATTGGGGTCTGAAAAGCTCTTGAACCACCATCTAAGTTTTAGCTGTTGTTCTCTCCCCATCTGGAAGGAAGAAGAGTGAGGAAAATCAGAATACATATGGAAACAATTCACCAGAGGGACCTTGCACACATCAGGCTCCATAACCCTGAGACCAGAAGAACTAGATGGTGCCCAGCTACCACTAATAACTACTCTGGAAAGGAGCACATTAGAAAGCCCTGGGTTGAGTGGAAGAAAAATGTGGGACAAAATTCCAAATTGTGAAAGAGACCAGGTCTACTGGCTGGTGGGAGACTTGGAGGCCCCCAAGATGATGATCTTTAATCCCCCTTTTGATCTGGAATGGAATTCATCCCCATATTAGAAGAGCCAGCACTTTAAAACAAAAAGAACAGCACTCCCCCAAGATCAAAGTTCAGAGGGTGAAAAAAAGGACTGGAAGCAAGAAACAAAAGGGGGACTTGGATGTGCAATGGGACATTGAAGGGACAGCAATGAACAAGTTGAAACAAAATGTGTGTGAACTGTTGATATTGAGACTAATGATCTGCTCCCTAGACCTCCACCTAAATCACAATAAATTGCTTTAAGATCTCTATATGAGACAAAGGACCAATCAGGGAGCTAAAAATTCAACTGGGCATTGCAGATGAAAATGGAGAAATTATTTTACATTATTAGAGCATTCCCCATAAACAAAGTTCACATCCCAAAATGAATGAATGCTGCCCACACTAATGTACAGCATCTGGCTTTTTTTTTCCCCAATTATTTTATTGGGGGCTCTTACAGCTCTTATAACATTCAGTACATCATCTGTATCAAGCATATTTGTATACATGTTGCCATATTCATTTCCAAATATTTTCTATTTGAGTCCTTGGTATAAGCTCCTCTTTTCCTCCTACCTTTTTTTTTTTAAATAAATCATTTTATTGGGGGCTCATACAACTCCCATCATGATCCACCCATAGATCAATTGTATGCAGGCCACATTTACACACTTGTTGCCATCATCACCCTCAAAACAGCCTCCCTCCACTTAGGCCACAGTACCTGCTCCCCATATTTCCCTTCCCTCCCCTCTCTCCCCCATGAACCCTTCATAATTTATAAATTGTTATTACTTTTTCATATTGTACAGCATCTGACATTTTTAAACACAGGGCAAAGAGAAGATCTCAAAGCTTTTGAGAGAGGAGAAAAATGAGAATCAAGGAAGAAAACAATCACACAGGCAGGAGAGTTAGAGTGGGCTTAAGTCACAGGCTGCTAACTGCAGAGTCAGCAATTCAAGGCCACCAGCTGATTCACGGGGGAAAGAGGACGCTGTCGGCTTCCACAAAGATGGACGGTCTCAGAAGCCCAAAGAAGCAGCTCTCCTTTGTCTCCCGGCGTCGTTCAGAGTGAGAACCAACTCAGTAATGGGGAGTTTGGGCCAGACTTCTCAGCAGCAGCACGAGATGCTGAAGAGAAGGAAGCTGTACTCAAGCTGCTGAAATTTCATTTTCCACCTAGAACTTACACACACGGAACTACCCCTCGTAACTGTTGCTAGGTGCTGGCAAGTCAGTGGCAGCCCTGGGGTCATCGCATCAAGGTCTTCCTCCTTTTCGCAGCCCCTTCGCTTTACCAAGCATGACGCCCTTCTCCAGGGACTGGTCTCTCCCGAACACGCATCCAAAGGGCACCCGTCACAATGACAGAGAACCTGCGGGCTTTGCTGGTAGCAGACAAGACTCGAACAGGTGAAGAGAGGGCCTCAGAGAGAAGTCTGTGGGAAAGGAGCCTGAGGGCCGGAGAGATGGGATAAACATGAGAGAGAGAGATAAAGGTCATTAGAAACGTGAGGAAAAGAACATGTGTGAGAAAGGAAATGCATGCTCCTCTGTGAATGATATGGACACAACAAGGAAAACACCACTTAGTCATGTCTAGATAGTAGAATGCATCTGACAATGAAGCAGAGAAGGCTTAAGGGTGGTTGTAGAAGAGGATGTTAACATGATCAACCACGGTGATGCACAGGAAAAACCACCAAGGATAAAAATTTAAAGTAGGATGGGACAGAAGGGGAAACAGGGTGTTCGTATCTTCAGCTCCAAAAACACAGTCAGTCACAAGGGAATTGGGGGACAATGACCACGAGGAAGAAGAAAGTGCTCTGAAAATTGACTGTGGTGGTGATTACACAACTGTTCTTCATATAATCGGACTATTAAAATGCATGATATTGAGGAAGCACACCAGCCTGTGCAACCACGAGGTGTTACAGGGATCAGATGTCAGGCATCAAAGAACTAAAAATTATATCATTATAAATGAGGGGGAGTACAGATTGGGGACCCAAAGGTGAAGCAACATCCCCTTACAGAAGGGTGGCAGGGAGAAGAGTCAAAGTACAGTGTAGCAACAATGAAATATGCAACTTTTCTCTTGGTCTCCAAAGCTTCATGCTCCCACTATCATGATCCAAATTCTACCCTACAAATCCGGCTAGACCAGGGGATGTACACTGGAGCCGGAAACATAGGGAATTCAGGACAGTGATTCCTTCAGGACCAGTGGTGAGAGTGGTGATACTAGGAGGGTGGAGGGAAGGTGGAGTAGAAAGAAGGAATCAATTGCAGGGATCTACCTATAACCTGTTCCCTGGGATACAGACAACAGGAAATTGAGTGAAGGGACACATCGGACAATGTACGATATGACAAAGTAATAACAATTTGTAAATTATTAAGGGTTCATGGGGGAGGGGAAGTGGGAAGGGAGGGGAAATATGGGGAGTTGATACCAAGGGCCTAAGTAAAAGGAAGATGTTTCAAGAATGATGATGACAACAAATGTATAAATGTGGATTGCATACAATGGATGTATGTACTGATCGTGTGGCTTCTCCTCTGGATTGTCCAGCTCCTCGGATGCTGCCCTTTTGTCTTGTCTGTAGTTCGTTGTCTCTGAGACTAACTCCCAACAACTGGGGAGATAGCGTCTCATCTCCATGAGGGAAATATGGCGAGATTTCCCAGAAGCCTTAGGAGAAAGCCATGCCCACACGGAGACCTCATTGGCTACTCAATGGCTATCTCCAGATTAACAGCCTAGATTCCACCCCTATATCTCAATCATGAAGTTAACATAAGCACATGACTGCCATAAAAGGGATGTCATGTGCAGATGGACTTTGGGGCCCCAATCTGTACTTCCCCTCATTTATAATGATATAACTTGTAGTTCTTTGATGTCTGATACTTGATGCCTATGACACCTCATGGTCACACAGGCTGGTGTGCTTCTTCCATGTGGGCTTTGTTGCTTCTGAGCTAGATGGCCACTTGTTTACTTTAAAGCCTTTAAGACGCCAGATAGCCAGGCACCATCAACTTTCTTCACCACTTTTGCTTATGCACATGTTGGGAAGGTGAGCATCATGAAATGCCAATTTAATGGAACAAAATGTTCTTGCATTGAGAAAGTATTTGTGGCAGTCAGTGATCTGTGTCAATTTCAGCACTGTGTTGAGTATAGGGGTGGAGTCTAGCCTGTCAATCTGGAGCTAGCTGATGAGGTCTCTGTATGGGCATAAGAGTTTCTCCTGAGAATTCTCTGAGGATTCTGGTATTTCCCAATTGGAGGAGAGAGACTTGACTCACTCTCTTGGAGACGGTCTACTGTCCACTGTCAAGACAACATGGCAGCATGATATAGACCCTGAGACCTGGAGACTGGAGGAGCTGGAGGAGAAGCCACATGGGCTTACCCTGATGGAACCAAACTTCTGGGGCTGGAGATACCACATGGGGACTCCTATCAAAGCTGAGATACTTCTGCCGCCACTGGATACTGCTGATGGACCATGAGCCCTGGAAATGAGAAGCCATGAGGAGACTCCTGCCAGCACCGGGATGCTACTATTGCCACTGGACACACAAGACTCTGCACCCTGCACTCTGTGCCTGTGATTGTCCTGGTGTCATTGCACGTGTTTCATGAGTCAGAGGAAGACTGTATGTCTGGTATCAGACGTATGAGCTAATATCAGACTTATGACCTTGGACTGGACTGGGTTGGGATGCTTTCTCAATGTTCCATTCCTCTTGTACATAAACCTTTCCCTTATATCCATATACGTGTTTATGAATTTGTTTCTCTAATCTACCCAGACTAAAACAGTATTTGAGTGGAGGTCCAATGCCCATCTGCTACCTTAATACTAACCCTATAAGTATACGCATGTCGGTCTATTTCTCCATCATCACATATAAGTAGATTTACCCATGTACATGCCTGTATTTAGACCTCTATAAAAACCCTTTGCCTCCCAGTTCTTTCCTCTATTTCCTTTTACTTCCCTCTTGCCCCACTAGCATGCTCAGCCTTCAATTGGGCTTCAGTAGTTTCTCTCTGTTACATCACTCTTGATCAATCTCTATCAACAAACCGAAGTGGGACATTTCTTATCCAATGTATTGAACAGCCAATAAAAAAATTCCCAAACCAACCTCACTGTCATTGAGTCCATGCCAACTCATAGTCTCCCTGCCGGACAGGGTGCAACTGTCTCTGGGAGTTTCCCAAACTGCCGCCCTTTCCAGCGGTAGAAAGCCCCGTTTTTCTCCTGTGGAGCAGCTGGTGCTCTTGAACTGCTGAGCTTGCTGTTAGCAACCCAGTCAGACCTCCCAATGCCGCCAAGGCTTCAGCATCTGAAAATAGTAGAAATGGGTACAATCATTTCTGAATAAGCAGACCCATGAAGCAGGGCATTAGCTGCAGCATTATCCGCAGGAGCGAAAGGTAGGGAACAGCCTGTGTGTCAGTCAGGGCTTGATGAAATAAAAGCAAGAACACGCAAAGGAATGCAATGTAACCTGCACAAAGAACAGGGCCGGGCTGTACATGCAGGTAAGAAGTAATGACCGCATGCCACGTAGACAGGGAATGTGTGGTGGCAAATACGAATGTGTCAGCTTAGAGAAAGAGCCTGAGTCTGTATATGTGTACAGGATGTGCTTGGTGGGGCATTGAGTGCTTTGGGGGGAAATGCTGAAAACTAGTCGCGGGGACAGCCATCTGAGGGGAGGAGGACCTGTGGCGGGGATACTGAAGGCTGGATGAAGGCATATTTTAGCAGTTTGAAATGTTAAAAAATGTGTCTCATTTTTTAAAAAATACATAACACATATATAAATCTATGGAAACAAGCATCTAAAAGAATCTCAAGTCTTTCATCTCCTGAAAGCTGTGGAGCAGGGAAATAACCTGTTTTTAACTCAGTGTTTGGGATCCATTCAAATTCTGGTGTTGAACAATATTGTAAACGTAAAAAGGACCGCAAGGACAAACAAATCTGTCTTGGATAAAGGGCGGCCAGACTGTTCCGTAGAAGACTTTATCTCACGCACTTGGTGCATGGCCATTAGGAGAGACCAGTCCCTGGGAAAGGACTTCGTGCTTAGTTGGTAAGGCAGAGGGCCTGAGAAATGGAAGACCCTCATCGGGGTGGATTGATACATGGCTGCACCAACAGGCTCAAACATAAGCCCGGTGAGGCTGGACTCACTGGTATTTCTTCTGCTGTCCATAGAACCGAGCTCGGAGTAAGCGCTGACTCAAGGCCCCTAAGAAGCACAACAACAAATGTCATTGCTTTGATCAAAATGACGCTGAAACAAAAGAGAGATGGAGGTCACTGTGCCATCAGAGATGACGCCGGTCTGAAGCAGGATGTGCCTCTTTCAGGGTGCCCCTGCTTTTGATCGCTGCTCAGCGACTTACCACAAACTTTGAGGCTTACCACAACACTTCCCCATTAGGTAGGCTGGGCAGTCTCTACTCTGTAGCATGTGTCACAGGCTGAAATCAAGACGTGGGCTTAGCCAGGCTTTTCTCTAGAGGCTCTGGGGAAGAACACCCCCCAGCTCATTCACTCATTCATCCCCCCGCAGGAAGCAGCTCCTTGCAGTTGTGGTACTGGGGTCCCCGCTTCCTTGCCAGCCGTCAGCCGGGGTCCACTCTCAGCAACCAGAGGCTGTTATCCCTTCCTTACCCACAGGCCCTCTGGCTCCAAGGTGAGCAACAGCAAGCGAAATCCTTCGCAAAGGCCACATCTTTTCAGTTCCTTTCTCTGCTGCCAGCCAGAGAAAACGCTGGGCTCTTCGGGGGCTCTTCAACTGAATGGTCGCGCTCCGATGAGTCTCTTTTCTCAGAAAATATAACATAACCACAGGTTCAACCCACACTCCGAGGAGGGTGCCCTTAGGACCCGGAGGAAGAACTGTGGTGGACAGGAACCCTCTGATGTACCAGGTGGCCCTCGCTTTGCATCACTCCCTTCCCTGTGGAGGTGAGTACATTACAGCACACGGCAAAGAGATTTTGCCGATGTCATGAAGGTTCATGACCAGTGGACTTCAGAGGAGGAGATTATCCACAGAGACCGAACAGTCTCAGGAGCCATGCCCTCCAGAAGCAGAAGGTTTTGTCGGGCTGATGACAGAAGAGGAAGTCAGGGATCCAAGACCAGTAGAAAATTCGAGTCCCCTTTGCTGTCTTGAAAGTGGAGGGGGGCATGTGGAGTAGCCAAGAGTGGCCCATGGCTGACAGTCAAGAAGGAAATGAATGGAATTACTGCCACAACCTCAATGATCTTAAACTCAGAGAAACTCATGGCTCTTGAGTCGTTTCTCATTCAGGGACTCCACAGGAAAGGTTAGCACTGCCCCTGGGCCAGAGACTGTACATTTTCACAGCAGTAGAAAACCTCGTTTTTCTGCCCAGGAGCAGCTGGGGGTTTTGAACTGCTGGCCTTGCAGTTAGCAGCCCAACCTGTAACCACAACACCACAGAGCTCCTGGTGGCACGCAGATAAATCTCTTAGAGCAGTGCTTCTCCACCTGCCTCATGCTGTGACCCTTTCCTACAGTTCCTCATGGTGTCGTGACCCCCCACCATAAAAGTATTTTCATTGTTACTTCAGAACTGTAATTTTGCTGCTGCTGTGAATCGTCACGTAACTAGCTGATGTACATGCAGGATGTGTTTTCAGTGTTACAAATTGAATGTAATTAAAACAGTGATCCTCACAAAAACTATATTTCATTCTATATTGTGAACTATTTATTTCTAATGACAAATCAATGACATTTTACTCGTATGTGGGCGTATCTGCATGTGGGCAGACCTGCCTGGAGACGGAGAGAGGAGTGGTGTCTCAGTTCCTGAGACAATGGTGATATGTGTTTTCTGATGGTCTTAAGCAGACTTACAAAAGAGTCGTGGGGCCGGCCCCCAAAGGGGTCATGACCTACAGGTTGAGAACCTCTGTCTTGGAGCTTGATCTTTTTTTCTCAAGTCTCCAGAGATATGTCCATCTACCTCACATATGTATTTTAGTCTTCTGAGACCTCAAGCAGAAAGCCACAAGTCCCACTAGACTTTTAAACTACCCAAGGTAAAAAATGGATGTTAAGCATCAGGAGAAAATCCCTGTCGGTGGCATGTCATTTCCTTCCTGTCTTCCCCTAAGTGCTTCTATTGTTTACATCAAGAGAGGTGGGTTGTCCTAGGAGATAAGCTCTCAAACTTTTGACAAATTGGTTAGAATTTTTCTTCAATGTGGATTAACAGACACAAGCACAGCTTCAGGTCTCATTCTTGTTCATTTTGTGAGTCACTGTTCATCTCTGACCCCCCTCTGTAAAGGTCTTCCTGACCCCTCGCCCCCTTCATCAGGAAAATTCATCCCATCCTCCCCTGCACACCGCACGTGCTACTGACCATCTGCCCTCACTGGATGGTGAACACGGCACAGGATTGGAACTTGTCTTTCCAGAGAAGGCCACAATACCTGCCATGAAGGAGCTCTGAAGATGTTTGTGGAGCTGGACACAGAACTTTCTAGAAGTCCAAGCTACTCAATGGGGAGGACTGCTCAGGACACAGTGAGTTCTCTCTTATTAGCTTAGCGACATGTCAGGGATCCTCAAAGGGATGGATTTGATGGCCCCTTGGGTTTTTCTGCCCCTGGCTTGTCTATCAAGGCTGGGGCTTGTTTCATAGACGTGCCCACACAGGTGCGCAGCGTGTGACACCTTTCTGACTGCAGTGAGAGGAGAGGGCAGAGCCCCATACTGGAGCTGTTGCCTCATTCAGTCAATCTTTTTAACATACTCCACCAGCGATGTTGAAATCAACTCTGAAAACCAGGCAGATGTTGACAGCTGCCCCTAGCGATGTTGCTTAAGGTAGAGGCCACATTGTGAACAAAACCTGTTAAGTCAAACCCCTTAGAGAGCAGTGTTAACAGATGAGGAGGAACCTCGAACGTGGGATCCTGCTCCGGAAAGAGGAGGCATGCCTCGTGTTGCTGACAGTTACAAGCTCAGACTTAAAGAAAGGCTGGAGTCCCCTCAGAGGTGCATTGAGAAAATGGCCTGGCAATCCATTTCTGGGGGAGGGGGGCGGAATATCAGCCACTGAAGAGAGCCCAGTTATACTCTGATACATGGAGTCATCCTACGTGAGCATCAAGTCTATGGCAACCAACTCAGAAGGAGGAGGGAGGACGCCGTGGTTGCTTCCGTGGTGTAGATTGGGAGGGGGCGAGAATGCATCCATGGAGCCCTTGACGGTTGGGGCTGGGGCCAAGAGTCCTCAGCACTGAACAGATAGATAGACAGTATAGGAAGGTGCAGGCTGTGGGTGCAGAAAACCCTTGCCTTCCAGACAGAAGCAAGGAAGGATGGATGCAGTACGGATCCTGGGCGCCCCTTGGTGGTCAGAACAAATCATGACACTTGCTAGCTCCCTGACACAATCAGCGCCCTGTTGATTAAATGCTCCATTTTTCTGGGCCCCTGGCAGACCCCACGCACCCGCGCAGAAGGGCGGCTTAGTGCAGGAAAAAAGATGTGTGTGTGTGATGGGTTTGTGTTGCCCAAATGTGGAGGTACACAAAGATATACGAGTGTACGTGTGTGTCCATCTGTGGACCTAGCTCAGCACTGGTGACTGAGTACAAGCATGTATGTACTGAGGGCTAGAGTGTCCGGATGCATTTGTGGGCACCGGCGCCAGGATGCACAGATGCATGCATGTGTGAGCCGGTGCATCTGTCCTGTAACTCTGCCCTCCAGTGCGGGTGGGTTCATGTAACTTTTTGAGCCTGGTGTTTTTTTCCTGTTGCACATTGAAATAGTTAAGCTCCATAAGCTTATTGTTTGTTTAAAGTCTGCTCTTGGATGTAGGCCTGTTCCAGAATAACTAGCAGATGCGCAAAGCATCCATTATGTATTTTTGCAATTAGCCAGAAACCCAGAAACTTTTCTTAAATAACAGACACAGTTCTGGGAGCCACCTCCTTTCTCTGACTCGCCTGCGCCAGTCCAAGGCCAGGACGCTTTACAAATGGTCCCTGCTGGTGGTGGTGGTGGTGGTGGTAGTTAGGTGCCAGTGGGTCGATTCTGATTCATGACAGTCCTATGTACCACAGAAGGAAACACAGCCGGGTTCCACCCCACTGTCACAATCATCGCTCTGCTTGAGACAGTCACCGTCTCAGTCCATCTGGTTGAAGGGTTCCTCTCTTTTAAAAAACAAAAACAAGAATAATGTCCTTCTGTGAGATAAAGTCTCGCTTCTTCTCTCTTCTAATGATTTTATTGGGGCTCATACAGCTCTTATCATAATTCATACATACATTCATTGTATGCCAAACACATTTGTGCATTTGTTGCCCTCATCATTCTCAAAACATTTGCTTTCTACTTAAGTCCTTGATAGCAGCTCGTTTTTCCCCTCCCTCTCCTTTACCCCCTCACTCATGAACCCCTGATAATTTATATATTATTCTATCCTCACTTTAAAGGAATAGTCTGACTATACTTCTTCCAAGATAGAGATGCTCATCGTCTCAGCAGTCTGCAGTACTGCTATAACCTATAACCTATAACCTATAACTTACTGCTATAACCTAATTCATATGCATCAATTCTTGGGTAATCCTTATATACTCATCACCCAGCTTTTGCATGCTGATTAAAGAAAACATTGCTTTCATCCGGTACTCCCTGGTCCTCAAAATATCAGCTTTGCTTTTTCCAATACTTTCCACAGGTTCTCTGCAGTAGGGATGTCCGATGCAAAATGCAATTTGATTTCTTGACTGCTGCCTCTAGGGACATTGACTGTGGGTCCAGGTCCGATGAAATCCTTAACTTCAATCGTTTCTGTGTTGTGAGAATTTTTATTTTATGTTAAGGTTTCATCCATACCGAGAGCGATAGTCTTTGATCTTCATCTCTTAGTGCTGCACGTCCTCTTTCCCTCAGCAAGCAGAGTTGTGTCTTCAGCCTATCGCAGGTTGTTAGTGGGTCTGCCTCGACGCTCAGTGCTGGGTTCTCCAAATACTCCATCTCCTCAGCTTATGTACGCCGCGCATAGGCTGCACTGACCCGCTCTGATTTTAAACCAGGTAGCATCCCCGTTTGAATGATGGCCTCTTGGTATCTGTTAAGTTCCACATGAGCCCAATTACGTGTTCAGGAAGTCCCATTCTTCCCAATGTTGTCCATGATTTGCTGTGATCCACTCCACAGTTAGATGCTTTTTGCATAGGCAATAAGATACAGGACATGAGTAAACCGTGTAGCGGTCACGAGGGAGGAAAATCACCTCCGCACCAGCACCAAGCCGACTGCCACAGGGGAGAGGGCACACGTGTTTCCAACCGCCGTCCTTCTTTTGTTTTGCTTTGGAATCTGGAAAGTTTGGGGGCTTTGGGAGGGGGAGGGTTAAAGAAGCATACTACGTATGTATTCTCAGTCCATAACATGAAGTAAGCATCATCAACAATACGCTGTTCGACCCTCCATTGCATCCTCTGTTCCCACCCCCAGCCTGACCCCCGCATAGCCATCAAAGTCTTCTTCTTGTTCTCCTGAGAGACTGGTGATATTTTTATAAGCTCGCCTGCATTTGCTAAGCATACTATCCTCTAGTTTTGTCCATGGCTTGCCGTGTTTAAGAGTTACCCTTGTTTTTTGATGCATAAAATTTCATGGTATGAATGTACCAGAGCTTGTTTATCCATTCCTCTACAGTTGGGTTTTTGTTTCTGTATTTTTGCTTTTATGGAAATTGCTACAATGAGCATAGGTGTGCATGTGCCCGTCACTGTCACGGTCTTAATTTCTTTTGAGCAAATACCCATTAGAGAGATTGCTGGATCATAAGGTACTTGGACTTGCATTTGTTTCAGGAAGTGCCACACTGATTTCCAGAGTGGTTGTAGAATTCTACAGTGCCACCAGCAATGTAAAAGCGGCCCTCTCTCTCCACAATCTCACAAGCACTTGCTAATTTTTGCCAAGTGTTATTATTGTTAAGTATCATCTCATTTTAAGTTGTACTGTATTTCTTCTATTGCTAATGATTGCAAACATTTCTTCATATGGTTGTTGGCTACCTGTTTACTTTTGGTAACTGGTCTACTCATGTCTTGTGCCTGTTATTTTATTGTATTTATTATAGTTTTTCTTGTTAAGATGTTGTAGTTTTCTATAGATTTTGGAGATTTGCCCTTTATCTGATATAGTCTAACTGAATATTTTTTTCTCAATTTGTGGGTTTTCTGTTGACCCTTTTGATGAAATCTTTTTTTCTTTTTTCTTTTTTTTTTAGGCATCACTGCCCTCTGGTGGTGGGAGTAGGAGGCTCAGCCTTTGCTCCTGTGAGCTGGAATTGAACCTCCATCCCAGTGGGCTGCAGTCCCGTGCACAATCACTACGCCACGGGGCTCTTGATGGAATCTTTTAAATCATTTTATCAGGGGCTCATACAACTCTTATCACAATCCATCCATCCATCCATTGTACGCAAGACACATTTGTACATTTATTGTCATCATCATTCTCAAAACATTTGCTTTCTACTTAAGCCCTTGGTATTAGTTTCTCATTTTTCCCCTCCCACCCGCTCCTCCCTCATGAATCCTTGATAATTTATTGTACACTGTCCAATCTCTCCCTTTACCCAAGTCCCTATTGTCTGTACCCCAGGGAGGAGGTTACACATAAATTCTTTAATCAGTTCCCCCTTTCTACTCCACCCTCCTGGTATAGCCACTCTCATCACTGACCCTGAAGGGATCATCTATCCTGAATTCCCTATGTTTCAGGTTCCTATCCGTACCAGTGTATATCCTCTGGTCTAGCCAGATTTGTATGGTAGAATTGGGATCATGAGAATGGGAGGGGAGGAAGCATTTAAGAACTACAGGAAAGTTGCATATTCATTGTTGCCACACTGTACCTTGACTGACTCATCTCCTCCCCATGACCCTTCTGTAAGGGTATGTCACTTTCCTTGCAGATGGGCTTTGGGCCCCCAATCTGTACCCCCCCCATTTAAAATGATATAATTTTTGGTTCTTTGATGTCTGATACATGATCCCTTCAACATCTCATGGTCACACAGGCTGGTTTGCTTCTTTCATGTGGGCTTTTTGGCTTCTGAGCTAGATAACAACTTATTTACCTTCAAATCTTTAAGACCCAAGACGCTACATCTTTTGATAGTCGGCCACCATCAGCTTTCTTCACCACTTTTGCTTATGCACACATTTGTCTTCAGTGAACATGTTGGGAAGGTGAGCATCATGGAATGCCAATTTAATAGAACAAAGTGCTCTTGCATCGAGGAAGTACCTGAGTGGAGGGCCAATGTCTTTGATGGAATATTTTGATGTGCATATGTTTTTAGTAGGTCCTGGTTCTTTATTTTGTCTTTTATAGTGTGAATATTTTTAAAATTATGTTTAGGAGTATATACCTTGTATTATGGCCCTTATGTTTGTCCCTAATTTTTCACTGATTAAAATTGTGATTTATATTTGTCTTTGATCCATCCTGAGTTGCTTTTGCATCTGGTGTGAGGTATAGGTCTTGTTTCATTCTTTTGCAAAGGAAGATCCAATTTTTCCAGAACTCTTTATTGAAAAGGCTGTCTCTTGTTCATTAACTGTGTTTTGGTTCTTTATCAAAAATTAGCTACCTATAGGCACTTGTTTGTATTTCTGGATTTTCAATTCTAATCCATTGGTCTTCATATCTACAGTTGTACCTATACCAGACTGTTTTGATTATGGTGATTATATAGTAGGTTTTAAGGTCTGGCAATCATTGTCCTATTTTTATTTTGTAATAGTGTCTAATTTATTCTATGGGCATATAAAATTGGCAATTAGTTTTTCCAGTTCTTTGAAAAATTGTGGTAGGATTTGTATCAGAATTGCATTAAATTTATAAAGTAATTTTGGTCATCTTGACATTTTCACAATGTTAGATAATTTCCACATTCAGTTGGGCCACCTTTCCTTGGAAAGGGTATGGAGCTGAAGCCCCTTCAGAGCAATACAAGCGCTACATCCGTTTGTTGAAACATCTCAATTGGCATTTCACCAATTCTTGTAACCTTTTGGACACTGCTTTCAGTGAAGCTCGAGTGTTAGTGTGGGCTGAGGGTTGGGCTGCTGTTCTTGAGCTGGTCTCTAAATTCCAGTGAGAATATCCTTACTATAGTTATTTAGCCCATGAACTTGTCTTAATTTCTTCAACCTACAAGTAATTGATGGTCTGTTCCATCCCTCCACCCCTCATGCCCCAACCTTATTCTGATGATGATACTGGGCTTCCCCATCATCTCTTTCCACAGATGCTATTTATTTGTCCCAGTGAAATCCATCAAGTGAGGTCCACGTGTACGGTGGTTACTGATGTTGTTGGGAAAAAGGCATTTCTGACAGTAAGCTGTTAGTCTTAGAAGATTCTATCATGGGGTTCCTGGCTTTATTTCTATCACTAAGCCCATATTTTTCAACTAGCAATTCTCCTTTGCTTCTAACTTCCACATTCTTATCACTGTCATGATCAATGTCTCCTGATTGCATGTCTGATCAACTTTAGACTGAAAAAGTTGCTAAACATCTCCAATTTCTTCATCATTGGCACTGATGTGTAAATTGTGTCATTTTGAAGACCGATTATATTAAATATTTTCCTTGTAGGTAGGCAAATATTATTTTATGATTGATAGCAGCATAAATCTAGATCTTGACATCGTCATACCATGTCTAATCAGATGGAAAAGCCACTAAGCGTTTCAGAAGATGACAGACTCAAAGAAACATTTCCAGAGAGGAGAAGGAGAACAAGTAGACAATGCAAAAGGAGAACCCAAACAAAGGCCAGACACTCAAATCTCAAAAGCCTCTGTCAAACGGACCCATTCAGTTTAGCACTCACTTTCCCATCACAACTAGCCCTGTTGTCGATGAGTTTATCCCACTCCGTGGAGTTTCTAAGGCTGTCACCTTGATGAAGCACATTGTCAACTGACTCTCCCCCCCAACGGCTGGTCCAAACCAACAACTTTGGGGGTTAGCGGCCTAGCTTTTGGCCACCATGCCACCTGGGCTACTCCTTTCTAGTCTCTCAAACCAAACTCACTACCATCAAGGCGATTCTGACCACAGTGACTCTACAGGACAGGGGAGAAGCGCCCCTGTACATTTCGGAGACTGACTCTTCATGGGAGTCGAGAGCAATGTCTTTCTCCCAGGGGGCTACTGGGGGTTCCAACGGCCGACCCACCTGCAACCGCCAGGGCTCCGTTCTAGTCTGGCCCCACCTCGATAGACACTGTGGACTTTCCGCAGTCCGTTACCTCCATGGTTCTCAACCTTCCTAATTCCGCGGCCCTTTCATACAGGTCCTCATGTTGTGGTAACCCCCCCCTCCCCCAGCATACAATTATTTTCATTGCTATTTCATCACTGTTATTTTGGCTACTCTTATGAATTGGGGGGGGAAACCCCAAAGGGGTCGCGACCCACAGGTTGAGAACCATTGCTTTACCTGGTGTAGCTCCTCCTGTCTTTCTGTATTCCTGTCTCCCACTGTGTGATACATGGGCACCTCCCCCCTCCAACACTGTAGGGTTTCCTACACCAGTCATACAGGGCTCCTCCCCTCCCCAGTTGGGTGCCTCCTGACCATCAGGGCATCACCAACATCAATGTGTGGAGCACCCATCCCTGGCAGTGGGGTGGGCAGGAAGCAGAAATCGGGGCCTAGGGAAATTGCCCTGCCTTGGGGCCCCGATGTGAAAGCGTAGATCCTTAGCTTTTGCTCCCCACTTCCACGGGCAGGTAACTGTGTGTGTCCTGGGTTTCAAGAGGTCCCAGAGAAAGTGGCTGGGGTTGAAGATAAACTTCAGACTTACACAGCTTAAACAGGCAGGCCCCCAAAACACAATCTCAGGACAAGACGACCTAAAACAGCTTACCAAATAGACCCCCAGGCTCTGCTGCCACACTTCAGCCACAGGAAACGCCTCAGGTCCCCAAGACAGAGCACATCCCTGCCAACCCAACGGGGACTGTCTGCCTCACTTTGCTCCCCCTGCCTTCGCGCCCGCAGGGAACTCATCTACTCCATCCAGTGGCTAAGATGAAAGGAGGCTAAAGTGATGGTCATCCGACGACATCCTTGGTGGGGAAACACTTGTGAGCATCTTGCAGGACAGTGAGCTTCATGAATGACTGTTTAATTTGGGAGCTTTCCTTAGTGCTGTCATCAATTTGTCCATTCATGAAGAACCAGGTCCCTTCAGCTAGTCAGGGCCGCAGACAGTTAACCAAAGGAGACCTGTGAGTTTGACATGTTTGGTCACTTTGTTTAGCACAGTGATCCTCAAAATATTCATATCAGCCCTACATGGGACCTTCTAAGAAATGAAACTTATTTGGCCCTATCCCAGAGCTACTGAATCGGGAACTGTGGGCTGGGATCCCAGCAAGATGGGCTTCAGCAGCCTCCCTCCCTCCAGGTGATCTTGATGCCTGGTGAAGTGTGATGATCACTGTGCATCAGAATCCACTCCTTGACAGCGAGTTCTTTGATCTCTTTGTTCAGATTCACCTGGAGAACCTTTACAATTAAATCCATTTGGGGGAGTGGAGTCTGAGCATTGCTACTTTAAAATACACTGCTTTAAGCGGGCTGAGCCCCGGTGGTGTAGTGGTTGTGCGCGGGACTGCGGACCACTGGGACGGAGGTTCAATTCCAGCAGTAGGTTCAATTCCAGCAGTGGGACTGGACCTCCTACTCCCACCGCCGGAGAGCTGTGATGCCCCCCCCCCCAAAAAAAAATACAGAGCTTTAAGCGGGCTGAGCCCTGGTGGTGTAGTGGTTGAGTGCAGGACTGCGGCCCGCGGGCTTGGAGGTTCGAATCCTGCGGCGGCGGCTCTCAGGAGCAACGCTGGGTAGCGCCCTCGACCACCAGAGCGCAACGATGCACAAACAAACAAAAATATACTGCTTTAAATATATTCGGCTACAGAGCAGTGGGTCTGGATCACACCCCATCTGCACTTCATCAGGTCACCTCTCTTGGGAATGGCACAAATGTGGGCTCTCTTCAATTGGAAGGCCAGGTGGCCTTTTTTCAAATTTCATGGCATAGACTAATGAGGGCTTCCAGCGCATCTTCCGCTTATTGCAACATCTTGATCACTATTTGTAACTAACACTGTAGCCAAAGGTATTTTTCCTTTGGGGTTTGTTCTCTCTATATGCACAAGCACTGGACTAGGAAAGAGGGATGAACAAGAATCTCCTATAGAGATAGTAACTGGACTCATGGTCACCTAGTGGTATGGCAGGGAGGTTGGGGAAACGGAGAGCTAAGCATGACTGTCAGAAAGAACGTGTTCTGAAATTGGCGGTGGTGGTGACTACTCAACTCCCAATAGGACACCACTATTAAATTGTGTGATATGTAAATGACATGCCAACATTCTTTTTTTTTTTTGGGGGGGGGGTCACTGCTCTCCGGTGGTGGGAGTAGGAGGCCCAGCCCCACTGCTGGAATTGAACCTCCGTCCCAGTGGGCTGCAGTCCCGCACACAACCACTACGCCACCGGGGCTCAGCCCCAACACATTCTTTTTGGTGGAATTTTCCCACAAACTTTTTGAAAACTCCCCTGAGGATGCCAAAATAGGCCAGCATTTTTTTTTTTTGGTACTATGGCTATTGAGTGCTATTGTCGTCTACCAGTCTAGTTTCCTGTGGCATCTCCTGTAGGCGGGCAGAGACTGTGACACACTCTCTCATCTCGGTTGCAAGGTCAGCCCCTCTCTAACACTTAACTTGCTAAATTGAGCAGTCGGATAATTATGCTTCTGGACTCTTGAAAGAAGGTGCTTACAAACTATACCGTGCCTCCTCTGCGCCTTGAGCTACTGTCTCCCCGCGGGCCATCATCTGTGTACTGTCGCCCATGACGAGATATAGAGATAGTAACTGGACTCATGGTCCAGTTACTGGGATATTTAAACAGCCACTCGTTACATACACAAGCTCAGCTCAGAAATACCCCTCGGATGACTCAAACTGCACATTAAAGACAAATGAAGCTCGACGGCTTGGTGTTGAGGGAGTCACATTCTTCGAGCGCATTTCCATCAGCAAAATATCCACGGAGAAGAAATGTGGTCTGGGATTAGGAAGACTTTCAGACTGATTAGGCAAGCTCCTGCAAAAGCTATCTTATATGAATAGGACACTGAGTACAATAGTTATTTGTCTCTCTACTCCCATCCCAGCCCCGCCCTGAAATTTCTCATCTTCCACTAGCACGCAGCAGCAGCCCGCTGCTGTAGGATAAGCACTGGGCTGGGCTGCTAACCGCAGGACCAGTAATTCACACCTACAAGTGGCTCAGCGGGGGAAAGGTGAGGCTATCTGGTCTTAAAAGACAAGAGTTTGATAGTTTCAGAAACCCTGTATAAGGTCCGCTATCTGTCAGAGGTTTCCGTACTATGCCCAAGGTCTTCAGGGACTTCTTCCTCAAGGTGGGCAACTGATTCATCGTCCTTGTCTGTTCTTAGTCTGGAAGATCCATTGAAACCGGCCACTGTGGGTGGCCCTGCCGGCTTTTGAAATACCAGGGACAGAGCCTCCAGCATCAGAGCAGCACACAAGCCACCACAGTGCAGCAAACTGACAGACGAGTGAGGAAGCAATGCTGTTATTTTGAGGAGTAAGGTGCACCTGTCCCAAGCCATGGTGTTTTCAATTGCCTCGAATGCGTGTGAAAAGTGGACATTGAGTAAAGAAGCCCAAAGAAGAATCAATGTATTTGAACTAAGGTGCTCGCAGAGAATATTATAAAGTACCCATGGACTGCCAAAAGAATATCAAATCTGTCTTGCAAGAAGTACAGCCACAGCACTCCTTAGAGGCACGGAGAGTGAGACTTCATCTTACCTACTTTTCTCTAGTTCTCAAATGCTGCCTCCTCCCCACTGTCTTGACCCAATTCTACTTTACAAATCCAGCTAGACCAAAGGATGTCCACCGGTACAGATAAGACCTGGAAACACAGGGAATCCACAAGACAGATAAACCCTTCAGGATCAATAATGAAAATAGCGATACCAGGAAGGTAAGGGGGAGGTGGGGGTAGAAAGGGGAAACTGATCACAATGATCTACATATAACCCCCTCCCAGGGGGATGGACAACAGAAAAGGGTTAAGGGACACACGGGACAGTGTAAGACATGAAAAAATAATCTATAAATTAATAAGGGTTCATGAGGGAGGGAAGGAGGAAAATGAGGAGCTGATACCAAGGACTCAAGTAGAAAGCAAATGTTTTGAGGATGATGACAACAGATGTACAGATGTGCTTGACACAATGGATGTCTGGACTATATTGAGTTGTACAAGCCTTCCAATAAAATGATTTATAAAAAATGAGTGTCCTTCTTGCCCACTTTCCAATTGAGGACAAGATAAGGTAGTCCTGCTGGTAAGTTCCCTGGACACCAGAAAGAAGTAAAGTTCTCCATTGCAATGCAGCCTCATGATTGTGAACATGCGACTGGTCTAGTTCTAGAAGCAGTTTTAGAGCCACTTGTTAAGCAGCTTCTTTAGAAAGCTAACGTAAGAGAGTCACATGCCTGACAGCGTTGTGTTTAAAGTGCTGTTTGTCATGGATTGAATGGTGTGTGTGCCCCACCTCACCCACTATGGGTCAACTTGGTTGGGCCAGTAGTGTCTGTGTAAATTGGCCATTTTGCAATGATGTCATCATCCCCCATGATGTCATGCAAGGTGCTCAGTTCATCAATTGTGACAGGATTAAGAGAGTAACCAACACGCTTCCTTAGGCTACAGCCGTGATCTGATGGACCCGGAGTTCCCCAAGAGTGTGGCCTGCATCATCTTTGATTATATGAGACAGGGAGAGAAAAGCCAGGAAAGGGATCTGGAAGGACTGGAAGGAAGGAAAGCCGATCTTTGGGGTCCAGGGTCTCTGTGCCAACAACCTCCTAGGACTGTGAGGCCCCCAGATGTTGCTGAGAGAAGGACCATCCCCTAGAGCCACCAGAGAAAAATTGCCTTCCCCGAGAGCTGGCAGCCTGAATCTGAACTTCCAGTCTCAAAAACCTGAGGATGAAATTTGCTTGTTGAAGGTACCCACTTGTGGTGTTCCTGTTATGGCACTAGGAAATGGATAGCGCTTGACTTATTGAATGTCCCTTGAAGGCCGGGCAGCTGTGAGAGGGCCACTTATCTCCAGAGTCCTCGAAGATTGCAAGAGTTTGAGAAAATGGAAAGGAAACCCCACCGACTCTCATAGAAGTGGCTAACGCCATTCACTGACTAGTGGCCAGTGAGACCACTCCGATTCGGGTGGACCCCATGTGTGTCCCAATAGAACTGCGGTCCCAAGGACTGTCAACAGCTCCTCCAGGGACCACCCCGCCTTTCTTTCGAGGCACCAGTCTCGAAGCAGCTACTGAGTTTATTTCTGAGGAAGTCTTCAATCTAATACAAAACTCATACATGTAGCTTTTTTATCAATACAGTTTCTCAAATGAAAGTGTATGTGTGATGTCTGCAGTATTTTGCTTTACGGCTAGATTTCAACTATTGAATACAATTCTCAGTTTATGATGATCGAACACGAAAGCTGGACTGACCACATATACATTTCCTCTGGCTGGTTGAAATGCCCCAGGCCAAATTCAGAAGTAACAAAGTTGCTTCAAGATCTATAGTTAAGGAAAGAACCTCCACTTCACAAATGTTCTCATTTGTTACCCTGTTTCCCTAAAGACAAAACAATTGAATCCTCTTATGCCTGAGTCTTAGGAAGTCAAAGTTCTAGGAGAGAAGTCTTTTGAAGAGAGACCCTGGAGAAGCAGGTTCAATTCTTTTGAGCAGGCCAGCTGGGACATCACGAAAGTCAAAGTCCTGGTAATAGTCTAGGCCTGGTATGGTTGGCTTAGAAACGTGGCCTGAAACTTCAGCTCTCCCAAGACTGGAAAGCAGAGTTGACTCAAGTCCAGAACATTTCAATCCCAATACCACACCTCTGTTAAAGGAAAGCATGCCTAGATCCATGAGTATATTCCTCATCTGTCCCTTTTTGAGACATCTTACACGTATGACAATTGTAAATCACCTCCTATCTATCTTGTGCAGTACACGTAACAAATACTAAGGCGAGAACAACACTGGCTATCATGTTAAAGGCTGCATGTCAGATTCCTGGGCCATGATTCTCAGTGATTTGGAAGTCACATATGGATGTAATCTGGCAGTCATGAAATGATGTAGTCATCCTCCATATTATGATCCGATGAGGTCATCCTCTATTTTGGCATACTGTTGACTTTTGTATAATAGCCTGGTCTTTGGAATCTAAATTGATACCTGAGGAATGAGTGTATCTACCTTGCAGGCAGGGAGGGGAAAGAGACAGAGGTGATCAGAGCCATATTTACTTTTTCTCTTTGGAGCATGATGAGTTTCCTTTTAGTTAAAAAAGAAAGAAGGGGGCTGAGCCCCGGTGGTGTAAGTGGTTGAGTGCGGGACTGAGGCCGCGGGCTTGGCAGTTCAAATCCAGCGGTGGCTCTCAGGAGCAGCACTGGGTAGCGCCCACGACCACCAGAGGCAGTGATGCCCCAAAATGAAAAAAAAAGAAAGAAGGGAAAAAAGTGCTTAAAATTAAAGAGTAATTAATGAGATGAGGTAGGAAAGAGGGGTACAGAGAACTGAAATGCATTAGAAATTATTAAAGTTGGCCAACAAAGGATAACTGAATGTCTATCCAAAGCCCTTTGATGGCAGAGAGTATCACCCACCACAGCACTATGATGATGCAATTAGTAAGTGTTTGAAAAATGACCAGCGTGCTGGAGTGCTGGAGAAAAGATTGAGTCTTGCCAATACTTTGGACTACTGGGATGTTAGGCAACTAGCTCCTTCCACGGACAAAGCACAAGCCTACTAAAAAGAAAAAACATACTTTAAGACCCATTGCCTGAGCGAATTTGTCCCGGAAAGGGACAAGCAATCAGTGCTATAGGCGGTCTGAAACAGGCTACTTGTGCCTCAAGCCAGATTAGTTCTTGAAGAAAGAGAAGCTACGCTCTCTTGCTTAATTCCAGATGCGCAGACATAGTACACAGAGCAGCAAATTCTCCAGGATCTCGGACTCTGCTTTCGCCGTGTGAGGACCACACAGGCTAAACACGCTACTCTGTGCTCTTTAATATGCTTGAGAGACAGAAATCGGAACCAGTAAATAGCCAAGACCACAGCACAAAAGTTATTGGGATTATTTACTAAATAATTCATACACATTCAACATCATTAAATGGAAAAGTCAGTTAATTTCATTTACGGGGAGAAAAAAGGCAGCAAGGTTCCAAGTGGTGTGCTTTAAGAATGTAAAAAAACATCTTGGTGACTATGTCTTTAACAAATAGAATGGCCAAAACTAGTGGAGTCAGATGTACCTCAATCAACTCCAAAACTCAATATTGCCAACATGTTTTTCTACTTAGAAGCAAACAAAAAACAAAGTCTCATAATTTAGAAATTATGATGCTTCTTGGTTTTCTGTTCTCATATGCCGCAGAAAGATATCAGATGAGTGGAAGCAATGCACCTCACCTCAACAGTTTTCTTAAAAAAAAACACAAAAAAACTTAAGGTTGCTTTTATTATATTAATATAAATATTCAGATCCTTTATCTGACAGATTTCTGTACATATGCGTAGAATTTTAGCCTTTGGATGCATACCAAAGCCGTTTGTTTAAACTGCCAATCCCTCTGTAAGGCTGGACTGAATCACTAAATAAGGATAAGAATTCATTACAGTCTCTTCCAAGAAACCAAGATAATGTCAATACAAATTTTGGTGGCCAATATGTCACTTAGTTACAAAATCACACAGAACATATGGCTACTATGGTTTCCAATGGTAAGGAGGTTCAAATATGTATCTTCGATAAGTGAATGTCAAAACACATACAAATAAATAATTCTAGTACATTTAAGAACATCCATCAAATTGTCCAATGTCCCCAATGACTTTATTTTTATTTTTTTTACTCCAAAGAATCCCAATGATTTTAAATATAAAATCTAATTACACTAATTACACAAATTCACCCTGTATTTCTAACAGCAGACATGCTTAAGATGAGAGACATTTTAAGAAATTTCATATTAAGAACACCAGGCCCCACTTTGCATTCATCACGGGAGAAAACATTAAGAAGAATAAAAATTATTTTCCCAAAGAAAATTAATTTAAAAGATGAAGGAATTTATGTGAAGATTCTTTTGTACTCAACTTTATACTATACCTTTCAATGTTTCAGCCTAATCCAAAATAATTAAATTTACTGAAAAAAGCAACCAGAAAGGGAATCAAACATTTATAAGATATATTTATTATTTTTCTGACCAAAGTGCAATGATTTTAAAATCCTTTTAAACAACTGAAAAAATATTCAAGAAAAAATACAAACAAAAATTGAACCAATTGGCATTTTCTCTTCTTTTAAAATTAAACTTGTATTTAGTCTGAAAAAACAAACAAACAAAACAAAAAGAAGCATTACTAAAACTCTAAATGCATCATTAACCATAAATCCAGCACATGCATTTCAGTGTTCTACTGGTAGGAATTTTGTTAAAGTCAGCTTAATCAAAATCACACTATGCAATACAGCCTAAGGAACATGGCCATTAGATGTGATCCTTGCCCCTAACCCTCAGATTTATGTCAGAGTAAAGCTGACATTCTACCAGGCTCTGCGCCCGAGTGCTCCCAACCCAAGCCCTGGAAGCAAAGAATATGCCCTGTCACACAATTTTGTACACGTCGTAATAAAACAAACCCAAATTTCTTAATTTTCTGCAGGAGACAGTCAGTTATTTGACAATTACTAAAACACTTCTAGGAAGTTATTGATGAGTTTGTTTAGCAAACACAGTTTTCAAGAAGCAACTACACAAAAAGTTCATTTGAAATTTGGTCCACACATTCACTTAACGGATTGGAAGTTTTAAATCTGCAAGAAAAAGGGAAAACTGGGGATTCCTAATCCTAACGCATTGTAATTAGTAAGGGGACATATATATACACACACTAAAAGTTTTGCTCACAGAAGGCACAGACTTAAAAGGAACAGTCTCTTCGGCTAGAAACAAAAAGTAGCTGATATCTTTCTATGTTTTGTGAGCACCAAAACTAAGAGAAAGCTGAACCTTAATTCACAGTCTAGCTAATCATTCCTGTGACAAAAGAAGAAAATTAAAAAGACCCTGAAGGTAAAAGTTTAATTTGTCTCACTACACACTTTCCAGCCATTAACTGAGATGTAATTATGAAAGATCAAAATTGCCTTAAGGGAGGGTTGTGATAGCAGCTATGAAAGCAACATTCAAGCATGATTTCGAGGATGCCTTTGGGTGCAGAGTTAGCCTTCTTTATCAAAAATCTTTACAACTGCATCAAAAACCTGCAATGGGAAAAAAAAAAGATCATCAGTTTACCAAGCAGAGATCGCTGCAGCACCGGATGCTTACGTCCACTTTAGGTGAAATTTTAAATTGTGGACATCTAAAGAGAGAGACATAATTTTTTCTTGGTTTCGTCTCTTTTACTTTAGAGACCCCCAACCGCACTCACGGCCATTGAGTCAATTCTGACCGAGAGCACCCCCGGTGGGTGTCTGAGCCCGCCACTCTTCACAGGAGCAGAAAGCTCAGTCTTCCCAAGGAGCTGCTAGCGGTTTCCAACTGCTGGCCCTGCAGCTCCCAGCCCAACGTAGAACCACTGCACCACCAGGGCGCTCTTACTTCAGAGAAAGGGGAGCGCGAACACATGTAAAACTCCGTCGTATTCAACTTTACAAGGGTCTCCAGGGCAAGACACATCTTTTGAGAGATGATCAGTATTTCGATAAAATGTGAACTAAAGTGGCTTATCTTCTTAGTTCTGATTCTAATGCACAAGGTTTTCTAGTATATTTCCTGGCTTCTTTAGGAAGTAGTGATGACTTAAAAAAAAAAAAAAAGTCAAAAGTCAAGATCCAAGAGGAGCCCTGGTGGCGTGGTGGCTGTGTGCGGGACTGCGGTCCACTGGGTTGGCGTTCAAATCCAGCAGCGGCTCTCCAGGAGAGCAAGGCTGGATCTCCTAATCCCACCAGAGGACAGTGATGTCCCCCAAAAAATTAAAAATCAAGATCCAGAAGAAGCAGATTTAGGGAGTCGGGAGGGTAGACTAGGTGAATCAAGAGACACTAGACATCTTCGGCAGGCACGACAGTCTTGTAACACCTCATTTAGAGGTGGCTGATTTATGAGGGAGAGGGAGGAAATGGGTAGGGGAAAGCCTGCACCTTGGGAGCTCCGTTAGCAGTGGTGAGCAAAACAACCTGGGCTTCTACATCACGCTGCTGTTCACGTTACAGTTCTAAATATTAACCCAGTACTTGGGATCTTTGTTTGCTTTCTTCATCTCAAAATGCCAATTTATCAACACTTAAGTAAAGGGCTTGGGATTAAATCACCATTCCTTATGAAAAACATATATAAAGCTATAAAGACCACTTCACACACACTATTCCCAAAGGAGACGAAGCAAAAACGAATCTTTCATTTAGCCTCCAGTCTCGAAAGAAAACAAAAACCAATGCCATGGTTTTTTCATCGATCTGCCTCAAGAGGAATCAAGCATGTTTGTTTAGCTCACTTCTTACTGAGGCAGGTTATGGAGCGATACTCACCTCATCGACAGACTTAGAGGCATCTATTTTCCTCACTTTCCCCATGTCCTCATATAAGTCAATAATTGGCTTTGTTGATTGAAGATAGGTCTGAATTCTGCAAAAGAAGCAACTATTACAGGTTGTTGGTAGCCATTCTCTCTCCTCATGACATAGAACAACTGACAGGGCAATACGGCCCTTACTCAAATGCTCTCTTAGATGAACCAATTTACACATTTTTAGCTTGACATCTTCTGAGTCTAGGCCAAAATGTGGCAGATATTTACTCTGCCACCAAGCTCGGCATGGAGACGGAGGTAGAAATCGATAAAAATTGGCACGTACCTCTTTTCCAAGCTTTCCCTGTTGTCGTCAGTTCTACCGCTGCTCTTTCCCCTCTCAAGACATCGTTCAATACAAATCTAAAAAGAGATAAAAGTCATTAATAGAATAAAAAGCCTGAATTTGTTATTCCTTTAAACTGAAAAAAATTTAAAGATATGACCCCAAAAAATCCACTAGATTAAATCCAATGTATCTAATTCATTAATCAACAGGCAAAACTCTTTTAAATTTAAACATGTGGTTCAATTTATATAAACTAGCTTAAATAAGTACAGAGCATAAGAATTCATACATGACTCAGTTTTTCCTGTGTGTGCTTTTTGAGAAACCGCAATAAAAAGAAGATCTGTAAGTATATGGCTCCAACTAGGATATACTATTAACTTATTAGGTATGAATTACATGCTTCAAACTTTGTTCCCTTTTCCCTTATTTGTCAATAATTCCATAAATCTCCAAATATTTAAGAGTCAACATATTTGCATTTGAATAAAGCATCCCTTGTTAATGGAGAATAAACATTCCTTGGTTATAAAGCTGTGGTAACATTCTAAAGTTAACTTTGAAGAATAAGTGAAAACATATTTTTGGGGGTTGGAAGAAGAGTTATATTTTAAAACAATGCAAAGGCTGCAGCCAGCCTCTCCACGGAAGGCACAGCGTTTGCAACTTAGTCTAAGAATAGCAAACCTTCAAGGCACAACTTCAGACTCCTCTTCCTTCAGGAGGATGGCATTAACTCAACGAAGTTTATGTTACAGCAGCTGGTGGAGTCTGGCATTTTAATGGAATGATTCTAAAATGTATTTAGTTATTCCAAGGTAACTCTGGGTAAGCTATTTGAAGTGTTAGAGGGAAAAAGAACACTTTTCCTAGGTCATTTTACTTCCAGAAGATAAATGAGGCTCTTCTGTGGGTCTCTCCATGCCTTCATTTTGGATTGCAACTCAATGTAAAGAAAGCCAAAATCGGGCTGAGCCCCAGTGGCGTAGTGGTTGTGCGCAGGACTGCAGCCGACTAGGATGAAGGTTCAATTGCAGCAGCGGCTCCACAGGGGCGAAGGCTGGGCCTCCAACTCCCACCACCAGAGGGCAGTGATGCCCCTCCAAAAAACAAAAAACAAGGGCTGAGCCCCGGTGGCATAGTGGTTGTGCGTGGGACCGCGGCCCACTGGGACGGAGGTTCAATTCCAGCAGTGGGGCTGGGCCTCCTACTCCCACCGCCAGAGAGCAGTGATGCCCCCCCACCCCCCAAAAAAAACAACAACAACAAGAAAGCCAAAGTCCTTGGATCAATAAGTAACATCAGAATAATCAGAAAAAAGAATGACACTCTCGGGGTTGCCACCTTGCTTGGATCCACAATCAATGCTGACAGAAGCACCAGTCAAGAAGTCAGATGATGTAATGTGTTGGGCAAATCTGATTCACAGACCTCTTTAAAGTAAAAATAGGGGCTGAGCCCTGGTGGTGTAGTGGTTGTGTGCGGGACTGTGGCCCACTGGGATGGAGGTTCAATTCCAGCTCATAGAAGAAAAGGCTGGGCCTCCTACTCCCACCACCAGAGGGCAGTGATGCCCAAACAAACAAACAAACAAACAAAAAAGTTAAAGTAAAAATAACAGAGACGACTTTATTCACCTTGGGGACTAAGGTACACCTGACCCAAGCCATGGTACTTTCAACTGTCTTATATGCATGCAAAAGTTAGAAAACGAATAAGGAAGACCAAGAAGAGTCGATGCATTTGAATTATGATACTGGCCAAGAATACTGAAAGTACTGTGGACTGACAGAAAAACAAGCAAGGCTGTCTTACATGCAGCTAGAATGACCCTTAAAAGAGGGTGGGGTGAGCTTTATCCAACACATTTTGGACACATTATCAGGGGAGTCTGGACCCTGGAAAAGGGCATCATGCTTGGTAACGTGGAGGCGTGTGAAAAGGGAGAGCTTTGCTAAGCTGGGCTGACCCAGTGGTTGCGACAAGGGGTTCAAACGTAACATTAACTGTGAGGATGGTGCAGGACCAGACGGTGTTTTCTTGGCTTGGATTGGTCCCAGTGTCCCTATGACTCATAGCACCTACGAACAACATGCCAATCCAGAAGGCGCAGCGATTAAGTACTCAGCTGCTAACCAAAAGGTGATTCAAACACACCAGCCACCTCACAGGAAAAAGATGTCACCATCTGGTAGAGATTTATAACCTTGGAACCTTATAGGGGAATTCCGATCTGTCCTATAGGGTCACTATGCATTAGAACCAACCTCATGCAAACAGGGTTTTTTGCTGTTACTTTTAATTTTACGTCTCTTTAAAATAGATTGCTTTCTCTAAATCCAGAAATGCCTTTCTTTTCCAGTAAACACTACCCTAAGAGGAGATGCTGCTAGCAATGCACGTTTTAGAAAATAGTAGCTCAGCTTTATTGCAGGTAACAATGTTGTGCATACCGATGCTGATTTCAAAACAAACAAACAAGCTCTTGTTATTCTGAAAACAAAGTTAATTTTAGTTCGCAAGGCAATTCAACAGTCAGACAGTGCTGTCTTGTCCATGGAGCTACCAATTAAGAAAATAATGTTGCCACTATAAAATACAGAGATGTTAAAAATCACTCTGCTTGACCAGCAGTTGCTTAACGTCCATGTGGGCTGATAACGACTGTCATTACCTCATTGTTACAGTCAAAAAACAGGACGAAAGATACATCTGCCTTCCCATCCATAGTCTTGTTCCAACCTTGAAGGTTGTCTTGATTTCTTGGAAATCCATCAATCAAGAACTTATTCTTCTGGATATTAGCCGTCATTGTCTGATCCATTTCCTAATGGAAAAAGAAGAGATTTAGCTTCAATGCTACATTAAAAATAGATAGTTATGGGCTGAGCCCCCGTGGCGTAGTGATTGTGCGCGGGACTGCGGCCCACTGGGACGGAGGTTCAATTCCAGCAGTGGGGCTGGGCCTCCTACTCCCACCACCGGAGAGCAGTGATGACCCCCCAAAAAATATATATATATATAGATAGTTAAGCAGAGTGGTGGATATAGGATGCTTGGTCTATACTGTATACTATAAGTAAAGATTGGAGGATGCATAAAAGAAATAAGCAATAAAACTTGAATGTGCTAATATTAATAAGGTTATCTCAAGCTGGTGGAGTTATAGTTATATGTGGGTATATGTACACATATAGGTATGTATATCTTCTACAAATATTTCTTCCAAATTTTCTACAAAAAACATAAGTTGGGGCTGAGCCCCGGTGGCATAGTGGTTGTGTGCGGGACTGCGGCCCACTGGGTTGGAGGTTCAATTCCAGCTCACAGGAGCAAAGGCTGGGCCTCCTACTCCCACCACCAGAGGGCAGTAATGCCTAAAAAAACAAACAAACATAAGTTGTCGGCTGAGTCCCAGTGGTAAAGTGGTTGTGTGCAGGATTGTGGCCCAATGGGTTGGCAGTTCAAATCTAGCAGCAGCTCTCCAGAAGCAAGGCTAGGCCTCCCACTCACCAGAGGGCAGTGATGCCCCAAAACAAACAAATACAACTTATGTATATGTGTAAATCAGTACAGAATATATGTAAGATAAAGAAGACTACATTAGCAACCCATGCACATGCAAACTAAGGTCTGGTTTGCACATAGAGTTGAGTATTATGTAAGCAGCAAGTAAATAAATAGTCATGAGAAACGTAATTTGAAGTCAACATTCTCTCAGAAATAGACACATTTTCAATGTAGACTGAGATGATCAAAATCTATGTGAAGGGCTGAGTCCCAGTGGCGTAGTGGTTGTGTGCGGGACTGCGGCCCACTGGGACGGAGGTTCAATTCCAACAGTGGGGCTGGGCCTCCTACTCCCACCACCGGAGGGCAGTGATGCCCCCAAAAACAAAAACAAAACAAAAACAAATAAAATCTATGTGAAAGTATATGACCAACTGAAGGTCAACTATTAGAGGCTATCACTGCTTTTCTCGAAGTCATGATCAATTGACCATCAGTCGGTCATATACTTTCAGATACCCAAAGTTACTGATAAATCACTTTGGTCTAGCCACTGGAAACCTTGCCTTGCCCTCCTCCTCTTTTGTCTTCTGAAGTCATTTTGCTGTGCTAAGAAATACACTATTCCTACCAGGACCCAACTCTGCTGTAATTTAGGTACGATAGCAAAAAGCTTGATTCAAACATAGTGTTAGCATTAGTTATTAGTATTACAGTTAATAATTCTCCCCTCAATGCTTAAACTGTTTCCCTGGGTCTTTGAGGAGAAAAACAGCTGTGAGGACCCCCACCCCCATTCCTTTATCTGAGGCTAGGCTTTATCTTAGCAGTATTCATAACAGCTTCTACTGAATGCTTTTGAGCTCCTGTGATATGTCATTTCTACCTCAACTCTGGTATTGGAAGGTATCTGAAGGAGGCATATATATCAGTGCCTCCCCACTCAATAAACGCTTCGTCAAGGCCCAGAGTCAGACGCCAGGAAGAACAAGGGCCTGGCCCTTATTCCCAAGGGAGGGCAACTACAACAGTGGTGGTTCAAGATGATGTCACTGGTTAAATGCTTGGCTGCTAACTGAAAGTCTAGCATTTCAAATCTGTGTAGGAACACCATAAAAGAAAGGGTCTGGTCATTTAGTCCCTGAAAGTTCTATGGAGTACATGTCTACTCTGACACACGTGGGGTGACCAGGAGTTAAAAGTTACTCTATGGCAACTAATTTGGCTGGTTTCAGTAGTGGTGTCCAGGTAAGAAAAAAAATAATAAAGGAGGATATGAACTCAAGAAATGGAGAAAAGAAAGTAGACGATTAAGAGAAACATACTTGGAACAATCTGCTCACTGAATGGACTTAGAGAAATGAGGCAGAGGAGGAAAATTTAGTATGAGTTAGAATTTCTGGTCTGTTTTTTCTTTCTCCTGGGAAGGTTAATAGATGGCTTAGTCAGCTCAGTAGATGGCAGAATCACTGAACAAGGCAGAAAATATAGGAAGATCACATTTTAAAACATAGCAAGTGGATTAGGTCCAAGAACAAGGAGAGAAGATGTGCTCTGGATTGAAAACAACTTCCTCCAGCCTATGAGTAAGAATGTCTGGGAGAGAGTTCTTTCTTCATTTTTACATGACTCTGGTTTGAACTGAAAAGAAGATAGGGGGGAAAGGTGGAAAAGCCTAATTGCCAGAAAATTGGGAAGGAACAGTCAAGTGTTCATAATCAAATCTAGGTGCTTAAACAAGGAATCTGGGGCTCCAGTTCATGCATGCATATCTCAAATAGAACATGTTTAAACATGTCTTTATGATTGCTGGATGGCTGCAGACAAGTGGTCTCAGTAATACATCTAAGTCTTGCTAATGTGTCTTCAAAGAATCCAGTCCAAACAGTGACTTTTGAAAAGATCAGCTGGGCCAGTTAAATTAAAAGCAGAGACGTCAGCTCAGAAGTTCACATGAGGGTCATAGAAACTGATCATGAAAAAAGGTTTAAGATAGAAAACTGCATTGGAGAGGAAAAGGTCTGGAAAGTTGTGACAGGACAGCAGGGCACCTGCTCGTCCCTCAAGGATTGCCAGGGCTTTCCTATGAGAATTCCATTGGGAAAGTTTACCCTATCCATCCTATGACCTGTTCTTGCCCTTTCCAGATTTTCTTTTGTTTTCAAGACCCTGAAAACATTTAGAAGGATCAAGATTTGAGTCCTGGATGAAGCTCAAACCACCATTTTGATAGCGTGTAAACCAAAGGGCACTGAACTCTCTGGGGAAGGGTGACCCCGCCCGACTGCCATCTAGTTGATGCTAACTCAATAGCGGCCCTCTGGGACAGAGCAGACGGGTCCCTGAGGGTCCTGGCCCGCCTGGCTTTTCTCTGGCAAAGTGGCTGGTGAGTTCAAACCGCTGCCCCTGAGGGCACCAGGGATGACAGCGCCTCTTTCAGAAGCGAACAGACCGAGATGGAGCGTGTGTGCAAAGACCACAACTTCATACTGGGATATTTTTACTAAGTCCCTGTCATTGTATAGCAATCCTTTTTCATCTCCTCTAGCTTATCTCTTGCTCGTCAGGCGTCGGCCAGTTCTTGTTCCCAGGCTCGCGTTTCTCCTTCACACTTCTTCTGTACGAAAATACCTTCTCAGGAAGAAAAAGACTGTTTGGAAACTGATTGTGGTAACAATTGTACATGGACTAACTCCCCATTCCTAATAAATACATTTTTAAAAGAAAGAAAGAAAATACCTTCTAATGACTGTAGTCTTAAGAGTCTACAGTGAAAAGTTGTCAAATCAATGCAAGGAACTTGTGTTTTGGAGAGGACATTCCGATTCATGGTGATACCTACACTGGTAATGCAGACCTCAAGACGGAAAGAATTTTAACAGCCAGTGGGCTCCAAGGTTTGAGAAAGAAAACTAAAAGGCAGACGAGAAAACTAAAATAAAGCCATGGGGGGTGGGGGGAGGAGGGTAGAAAACAATTGTCCTGAATGTCTTGGTGTTGGAAAGGACGAGTCAAGTGTGCACGCATACATGGAAGTTAGACTTAAAGTAGAGCGTTCTTGCGACTACTCAGTAATAGCATGGATTCCCAGGTCGAGCAGGATTTTCTGTTTTACCATTCTCAAATGGCATGACATCCTTCCTTAAGAAAGAAATCCGGGGCTGAGCCCCGGTGGCATAGTGGTTGTGCGCGGGACTGCGGCCCACTGGGACGGAGGTTCAATTCCAGCAGTGGGGCTGGGCCTCCTACTCCCACCACCAGAGAGTAGTGATGTCCCCCCCAAAAAAAATTAAAAAAAAAAAAGAAAGAAATCTGACGCCCTGACTTTTTTCCTTACTCAAAAAAACCAAACATAATTCTGTCTTCTTAATGGTTTAGCTGCCATTCCAACTCCTTACCCTTTTTAACAAGCTGATGGTTATCTCGACTGGAACAATCTTTCCTTCTTTGATGTACTTTTCAATGAGTTCACCATATTGGGAATCTGGGTTCTTTCTTTCATCTCGAAGAAGTTCTCCTGCAGAAAGGTGTGTGTAGCCATATTTCTGGAAGAAAGAGAATGAGGGAAAATCAAACCAGAATACAACCAACCCAGTAATTAGGATTAGTGATATTCACCCTTTGTTAATTTGCATATCCTATTTTTCTACACTAAACATGTCTATCTGCATGCCAACTACATAACAAATGTAATAGATTTCACACATTAACAAAAATCTCTAATTTGCATAATGTGTAGTAGCTTTAACGTTTGTACCCCATAAACCCAAAACCACGGCGAGTCGGTTTCCACTAATATCCCTATAGAGCAAGGGTAGAGGATCTTTTTACTGCCAACACCATTGAGATATTTATGACATCATTCTTAGGCTGCACTGGTCAAACATTTGATTAAATCACTCTTAAAGTGATGGTTGGACCCATTTCTCTTTGGTGAGGTGTGTGACATTACCAGGAATTAGTGATTTTGCAGGCCTTATATGCTCCATGGGCCAGACATTTCCCTACCCTGCAGAGGGTTTGCAAAGCTGTACATTTGGGGGGGGGGGGAGGGCATCACTGCTCTCCGGTGGTAGGAGTAGGAGGCCCAGCCCCACTGCTGGAATTGAACCTCCGTCCCAGTGGGCCGCAGTCCCGCGCACAACCACTACGCCACCGGGGCTCAAAGCTGTACATTTTTACGGAGAGTGAGCTTCACCCTTCTCCTGTGGCTAATGGGTTTGAGGTGCCAGTCTTTTGGCCAACAGTCCAAAGTTTACTGACTACCACTACCAGGGCTCCTTATAGACCATGAGATCACCCCCAAATTCGTTGAACTATTCAAGGCAGAGTAAGAATTTAAGACATAATCAGCAGCTCCCTCTGCAAGGCGGCTATCTGCTGTCACTAAGATTGATCCTCTTGGAAACTGTACATAGTCGTCATGAGTTGGAATCAACTCAGTGGCAGTGGGTTTGGTTTGGGGTTTGGCTTGTACTTTCTGCAGTTTTTCTAGAAAACTACAACTGATCTAAAAAATGAGATCCATTTAAGACAAAAATATAAACTCGCTATATAGTTCAAGGCAAAAATTCTAAATTTTATCACTACTGGTAGTACTGTAAGTGGCTTTTGTTGCTTCCAAAGAGCACCAGCTAAGTAAGCAGCAAAGGGGAACAAAGCTTTTGCTGACTAAAATTGTATCCAGTTTGATGAGTATAAGCATCCATGTCTCTCTTTTAGTCATATAGCTGTTCCCTTGCATTAGAAGAAATTTCTGAAAACATTTAATTGTGATAACCTTTTTTTTAAGTCACAGGAATAGAAATAAGTACAAAAGTGTTTTATGATTTTAAATAATTTAAAAATTATTTTCATGTCATTTATAAATTGCTACTTTGTTCACCCAGTATAAGCAAATTTTGAAAGCGTGGTACAGAAATGACTTTTTGTTTTGTTTTTGTTTGTTTTTGGGGGGCATCACTGCCCTCTGGTGGGAGTGGGAGGCCCAGCCTTGCTCCTGGAAAGCTGCTGCTGGATTTGAACCGCCAAGCCAGTGGGCCGCAATCCTGGACTCATCCACTACGCCACTGGGGCTCAGCCCCCAAGAAATGACTTTTTAAAATGAGGTAGGACCAACTACAAAAAATGGCATTGCGGTGTTGGAGACTCAACATTAGCAACCCAAGGCTGACTGCACTGAGGGGGACTCTTCTCAGCAATTCTGACACCAGCCATCCCTCTGTACGTTTATAATGGATCTGAACATTTGCTGCAATAGCTACACAGAACTTACACACCATTTGTGAGTTATCCTGTCTACTAAGGAAGCAGCAAGTTCCAATTCAGGATCAGGACTGCCTCAGGATACAGTTTTCAGGGAAGGACAGCTTCTCAGCTGTGCCCACCAGCAGGCCTCTCCACCTGCTCCACAGACTGGCTTCTGCCCTGCTCAGGGAAGTGTTACATAGCTCTTGCAGCTCTGCTGGTCAGCGCCAGGTGGTAACATCCCATTCCACCAGCAAGCCTCCTACCTGAAGGCACTCAGCTCTCTTCCTCCACGGGTTGGCACACCCATGGTAGCCACCTCACGCCAAGGACTGACAAGCTCACTATGCCATCTTCCACCAGGCTGCTGGCTAGGCTGCTGCCACTGCTTCCCGCCATCTTGCCCCAGCTTCTGGATTACGGTTCTCTCACTATGTATTCCTGGGTCAAGGAGGGTTCAGCACAGGGATCTCAGGGTCTCAAAAAGGATATGGTCCATCCTGGCTCTTCTTTCCACGTGGTGGTGAAGTCTCCCTTTCCACCTCCCGGAGGGCTCATTGAAGGCAATCCCTTCATTGTAATTCTATAACTTTATTTGCATGGCCCCACTCCTACAAGGATGCCACATTATTAGTAAACTGTCCAATCCCCTTGGTGGGCCACAGTGCCTATTTTTGCATAGGTGCATCTAATCACCTGAGAGGAGTTCCAAGACCATGTAGAAAAAGCCATGCTAAAGTAATCTCCCCATACCTAATTACCCACATCTGATAAGTTTTTAAAAAGCATTTTGCAGCTACTATCCACAAAATTTCATAGCAGTTTCATTCCCCCACTGTTTATCTTGGCTCTCAGTCGGCAGTCTATGCTTGCCTGGTGCTCCAATCTGGTCTAGTGGTTACCGCATATGGTCATACTGAATAAATGCTGAAACAAACAGCACTCAGTGGCAAATGCTCACAGTGAAATACCAACAATACAGATTGTCTGTAACTCTCTGCTGTATGAATAACATACATACTTAGAAGCCTAGCTAGCAATTTAGAAATCAGTGTACATGCTATCTGTTTGCTGACAAATATAGAGCTCAAGTTAGCCAGCTTTATAGTGCATTAAAATGGAGTTTTAGAATTTCAACACGTTTATATTTTTTGATTTTTTAAAAAGTAGTTATAAACTATCTAAAAAATAAAATCAAACTCAGCTGAGTCCTGGTGGTGTAGTGGTTATGTGAGGGACTGAAGCCCATGGGGTTGACGGTTCAAATCCAGCAGCAGCTCTCCAGTAGCAAGGCTGGGCTTCCTACTCCCACCAGGCCAGTGATGCCACACACACAAAAAATTGTTAAAAAAAAAAAAAACAACAACAGGAGAGGGGGGAAAAAATCAAACTCATTTCCATCTTGTCGATGGTAACTCATTGCCCCCCTATCAGGCTGCCTACAGAACTGCCCCTGTGAGTGTCCAAGACTGTCAACGCTTTATTAGAGTGGAAAGCCCTGCCTTTCCCCCATGGAACAGGTGGGGGTTCCGAACTGCCAACCTTGGGGACTGCCGTCCAACATCCAACCACTCCAAGGATCCTCAGTTAAACTATGGAAGCATACAATTGATATTTTAGAAAAATAATTACACAATGTGTCAGGAAGAGAATATCATCTCACCCACAAAGTCCAAGGAAACCAAGAGTTTAAGTATGATCATGTCTTGTGTATCTTTTTATTTCTCATGATAGTCCATGTTTTTTACATCATCTACTTACCAGTTATATGTTTATACTGTATGTTTATTTCCCTGAGGACTTTGCTGAAATTTCCTTTCACCAGCTTCAATGACAAAAAGTAACAACTGTTATTTACACACTAGTTATTACGGAATTTAATAACAACTACACTTTAAAGAGCACTTAATGTGTTCAAAGTATTCTACCACCTTCAAGTAGTAATTGATGCCAATTTTGAGGAAAGAATGCTATTTTTCCAGTCTTAATCAAAGCTTTTTTACATTCTCTGTAAGTTCCTAGCAATTAAAAATTCAGAAGTCACTAACTATAGTCTTAAAGTGACATTCAAAACCACAGCAGATCATAAATACTCTAAACTAGAGTAACTATCATTACCAGGTACTCTTCAACTAAACACATTTTTTCTAATGACAGAAGTATAAACTCAATTCTTTAGAGTAACTGTCTCAAAGTTTTACTTTCATTTTCTCCCAAAGAAGTTTGAAACACACAACTCAATAACCTTCACAAATCACACAGTAAGAATTGGAACGGGGAGAGAAGCACCATGTTCTTAATAAGTTCAGAATTGCACGCTAAAAAGAAAGAAAGAAAGAAAGACACTCTATTTTACTATAACTAGGCAGATATTGACCATTCTCAGGAATCACATGAAAGGCAATCTTGATTAATATAGCTCTTCCACTTTAGCATTTTCCTCCTTCTAAATTCAAGTCATGTGCTTGGTTCATCTTCCCATACAGCTAACGAGAGCAAAACAATAATAATAAACAGTACTCAGACTACAGAAGACACATAACCAGCCAGCCCCCGGAGGCAGCAGGAAGAGACGCAGAAGGCAGAGTGCTCTTCCTGCTGACTGAGTGGCAATCAGAGAGTGCCCCAGGATTACTCCTGAGCCTCACATTACAGGGAAAATAAGAGAGATACCCAATTCAAATCTGTATACATTGTTGAAACTACTGGGTGTTCTTTAGCTAACTAACACAATTATGAAGCACTGAACTGCTAAAAAAAAAAAAAAAAAGCAATGAACTTTACAATCTAGACGTTGGTTACATTCTCTCAACACTTGACCGTCAGTGAAGTACCAAAACTACAGCAGGACTAGGTTTGGATTGCAAACAGCACGGTTAGGGACCACAGCACCCCAACTGCACACTGTGTGCTCGGGGTAGCATTTGTTAGACTCACTCCTCACAGCCTTCGGGCCCATGCTGACCCCTAGAGACCCCATAGCTGAGCAGAACTGTGCCTGGGAGTTTCCGAGACCAGATCTGTTTCCCGGTGTCGGGAGCCTCATCTTTCTCCCACTGACCGCCTGGTGGTTTCCAACTGCCAACCTTGCAGAGTGAAGCCCAATGGGTAAACCAACACAGCACGAGGGCTCAAATTTGTTACAAAGACATCCCATACAGAACTTTCTCTAACTAATCTAAAAAAAGATGTCTGAGAAGGACTGCCCTAGAAGGATACCTACCTGTCCAGCGGACTATACCTTTTAATTCGAAGTACAACAGGGCAGTGCCACAACAGCTGACTGTAGAGGGTTCTTTCCAGATCTACCCACAAAGTGACAGGGGGAAGGTTTTTCCTATAATCATCATTAAAGAAATATTACCATCAATAAAAAGCCTATTATCCAGTAAGAGAACTTTATGTAACATTTGACTTAACTTGATAGAGGATTTCCAATCTTGTTTTTAGGCTGCCCTTATTGTATTTCCGAATGCAAGCACTGCATGTGGCCATATGATCTCATTGTAAACTTACATATTCGCTATAAATTACAGGAGTCATAATCAAACCAAGTCTTTTCTTAAACAAGAAGCGTTTGCAGCGATTCCTTCTTTCTCTAATTGCAGAGTGATATTTTAAAGGCTTACACTCTGCAAAGGAAAAAACGAAGAGGGATATAAGCTATTCAACTAAAGACAATTATGGCACCATTTCATTTTTCTTTGCCACTTAGTTCTTCATGCAAGAAAACCTTAATTTAGACAATTCTCAGAATTTATTTTCAATCTGTAAACTGGGAGTGTGCCAAATGCCAGCAGTGTGCCGACTGATCAGGGAGAGGTGGGCAAGTTACATTTTAAAAGGGATGGAATAGTGACTTGTACCTATAAACTGACTTGAGCGTGATTATTACAAATAAAGGCAATTTATATTTGAAAAAGGCTTTCCTAAGGAATTAAAAGTCTTTGCCAGCATTGGTCAGTTGGAGAAGAAGTTGATTCTTCAAAGGTAGTAATATGAAGACAGGACAATAAATTAAACAAAGAAACAATGGGTAGAAGTTGCCAGACAGACTGCTTCCTTGTATGAGGTGAGACTGTTGCTCTAACAATTCACCTCTAACAGGTTTCTCCAGATAATGGAGCACTGTGGTATCTGATTTACATATCCCAGTGCAGCTACAACTGTGAACTGAACTTTTTGATTCTAATTTCATTCCACAGTTGACCATTTCAAATTTCTATATATTTTTCTTTTTCTTAATTCATCTCAGTTGCCTAAATCAATCTGCGGTAATTTGAAAACTTTTACCATTAATAGATAGGTACAGAGGTTTTAGGACCCATTCATTTAGTCATTAATTAAATGATCATCTCATATTGTCACTGAAGAGTCTACAAGCTATACACGCCAGTGATTTGAGGGAAAGAAGTATGTTCACTTATCTTAATAAGTTTTTTTTTGTTTTTTTGGTGGGGGGCATCACTGCGCTCCGCTGGTGGGAGTAGGAGGCCCAGCCCCACTGCTGGAATTGAACCTCCATCCCAGTGGGCCGCAGTCCTGCGCACAACCACTACGCCACCAGGGCTCAGCCCCCTTAATAAGTTTTCTTTTGGGGGGGGGGCATCACTGCGCTCCGCTGGTGGGAGTAGGAGGCCCAGCCCCACTGCTGGAATTGAACCTCCATCCCAGTGGGCCGCAGTCCCACGCACAACCACTACGCCATCGGGGCTCAGCCCCTTAATAAGTCTTTTTAGTGATCATTTCTCACCCACCACCCCCAGTCACTCACCCCCAAAATGTAGTTTCTCAACTCAAATCCAGTAAGCAAAAAACCACACTTAGGGCCATCAAGTCAGCTCCCACCCATGGTAACCTGATAGGGCAGGACAGAACTGTTGGGGAGTAGGGGGAGGGTTTCTGGGAGCAACTGTTCCAAGGAGTAAAAAGCCTCATGTTTCTCCCAAGCCAATACTGTTATAGAGATGGCCTAACAGCCGAGACATTCAGTTAAGTCCTATGAGAGCACTTAGAAGGCAAACAATGTCGTATAACTCCTTATATAGAGATTATTAAAAAGACTTCAAAAAATTCATGGGAAAAATGGAATTAAAATATAAGTTTTCCACTACTTTTCAAATTATCTTTTTCTCCCAATAGGCCCAATTATACTTAGTTTTAATTTTTATTTTTTAACTAAATAACTTAAAATAATAACACCATTTACCCATGGAATAACAAAATTTTTTAAATTATCCTAAGATATACAATTGTTTGAAACTGCAACTGTTTGAAACTGCAACTTGTATAGCACCTCATCACAAAATAACGACAAAAAATATGGGCTGAGCCCCCATGGCATAGTAGTTGAGTGCAGCCCATTGGCTTGGCGGTTCAAATCCAGCAGCAGCAAGGCAGGGCCTCCCACTCCCACCAGAGGGCAGTGATGCCCAAAAAACAAAACAACAACAATATTTTAATAGCTCAGGTTCTCTTGAAGAATTAGAATTTATTTGATGAATGAATCAACAATTGAGAAGAACATACTAGGGGAATAAGGTTCTGAAGGACAACAATATAAGTAAACTTAACATGAACATTTGCAAACTTGCCGAACTATGGGGCAATGCATTTAGAGAGAGACACAAAATTCAAAAGGATCACAAAAGAACAAAAGAAACTTGCACAAAGTCAGTGACTCAGTGCACTGACTAGGAATTAAAAGAAAGGTCTTAACAACTAAGCTGTTAAAATCCTGTATGATTCTAGGGGATGCATTTAGCATTTTCTTTTTTTCGATCTTGTTCTCTTTGTTTATAGACTAGAAATACTACACTACCTATTCTCTTACAATAACAAAATATCACTAACAGCTGTTAGAACTAGAAACCTGGATTATACTAGATTAAAGACCTGCAAGAACACTCTTGGAACAAAGTCCAAAAAAATCAAACTCTAAACTACAAATCATACACCAATAAAGAAACAAAAACGTCAAATTGGCTCAACATCAAATGAGATGTATATAAAGAAAGGAGCAAAGTTAAAGAACAACTAGAGAAAAGTATAATGTGATTTATAAAAAGCCATAAAACCAATTCACTATGCAACTATCTCAAACCTCCAAACCCAAACCAAACTTGCTGTCATCGAGTCAATTCCAGCTCTTAGTGACCCTACAGGAAAGGGAGGAATTGTCCCTGTGGGTTTCTGAGATTGGAACTTTTTATGGGAGTGGAAAGCTTCATAGTTCTCCCTCAGAGTGGCTGGTGGTTTCAAACTGCTGACCTTAAGGCTAGCAGCCCAACATGTAATGACTACATCACCAGGACTCTCAAAAAGGAGTAGCTCGAATGTATTTGAATACACAGACATATTTATGAAAACAATAATTTATCTTTCCATCTTCTTTTTTTTTTTTTTTTTAAGTTTTAGGCATCACTGCCCTCTGGTGGTCGTGGGAGCTACCCAGCCTTGCTGCTGCTGGATGTGAACCGCCAAGCCTGTGGGCCACAGTCCTGCACTCAACCACTGTGCCACCAGGACTCAGTCTCCATCTTCTTATAAATAAAGATCAAAGGCTTCCTAAACCAATAAGTAACTAATTAGAATATATGTATAAATTCTATTCAAAATAGCAATAGAGAAAAAAAATAGTAATAGAAACTTACATTTAAGGTTAATTTTAAAACTAAATGTATAAGAACTATACAGAAAAATCAAAACTATTTTAACAAAGAAGAAAGGTGAATATTAGAAAGGTCTTAATATTGTAAATCTAAATGTTTACAAAAACCAATCAGTTTATTATGACTTCTATCAAAATTCAACTGGGATTAGTTTTATTTCTTTTTAAAATAAAATCTGGTAAACTTATTCATCAGGAGGAGTAAATGTGAGCAAATGGCCAAAACTTAAAATATTAATTACAAATGGAAATTTATCTTACACAACAGCACAAATATTCTACAGCAATTATATTTAAATTGCTGTGCACAAAACTAGACAAAATAATGAAACACATTGGGGTCCAGAAAAAGACACACATATAAAAATAGACTCGCACACTGGAAATTCAGTATGTGCGAACAGAATTTGAAAATCAATGGAGAAAAGATAAATAAATGTTATTTGTGCCACTGGCTACCGGTATGAAGAAGAAGAAAAGATCCCTGTCTTATACAATACACAAATCTAAATTCCAGTTGAATCAAGAATCTAAAAAAAATACAAAAAGCCCCTATGGCAGTACAGAAAGAAAATCAAGAATGGTATTTTCAGTTTTGAGATTGGGAAAAGTATTATTAAACTGAAATCAAAAACAGCAAAAATGTGTTTCGGCACATACATAATAAAATCTTCTGAACATGAAAAACACCAAACACATAATCAAATGACAAGCAACAGTCAAGAAGAAAAGTCTTAGCATGAAAAGAGGTGGGACAGTGTACCCTGGGGGTGGTGGGTTAGTTACAAGGTGGCTTGCTACCACGGGGTCAGCCAAGTGAACTCACCAGCTGCTGCCAGAAGAAAGATGAGGCTCCTACTCCCTCAGGGAGTGACTGGTCTCGGACACACACAGGCGCAGTTCTACCCTGTCCTGCAGGGATGCTAGCAGTCAGAGGCCACTCAATGACAAGGAGTTTGAGTTGCTTTGTTTTGATAAAGAGAACCTACTAATAAACAAAGAAAACAGCCTAAAAGAAAAAGAGTCAATGGGTAAGAACACTTTCTAGAGAAAAAAAAATAAAAGATGCGTAACCTTACCTAGTCATCAAGAAAATGCACATGAAAACTATGTGACTCCATTTTCTACCCGTTGGATTGAAAAATAAAAAGACTACTCTATCCAGCAATGGCACAGATGTGGGAAAACCTGGCATCTTAAATTTTGTGGGAGTGTAAATTGGTTCAGCCTTTTTAGAGGGCAATTTGGCAGAATCTATCAAATTTTAAGTTTGCATGCCCTTTGACTTCGAATGCTACTGAAATAGTTGCACATGTGCACAAAGCCACATGTACATGAATGTTCACTACAGCGCAATTTGTAAACAATAAATCTAAATGCACACCAATACATGCATGGTTAAATCAGTGCATATTCATAAATACAATATTTTACAACTAAAGTACAGCTATCTATATATTTCTATATAGAAGCTGTCTAACATACACTTGAAACATGCAAGTCACAAGTAACAAGTATGTTGCATATGTGCATAAATGCATAAATGTATTATGTATGTGTTTAGAACCTGAAAGGTTTCTAAATGATTTTAAGTGATTATATAGGGAAATAAGGAAAGGATGATAAGGGTGACCTTTCCATTTGTACTCTTCGCACCTTCAAATTTATTTTTTATAATGTAAACACACATATATACATAATTTGTTAAAGCATATACATGCACAGGTAACCACACATCTTTGAAAGGGAAATATCACATGGCTAAATTGATGTTTTATATGTTCTATTACTAGCAAATCCTAAAAAACAGAGCAAAATGAAATCCAAAGTATCCTCTCATTAAGTGAGCATAAGAACCCAAATATAAAAAATATGTATCTCATTTGAAGAAAAAAGAAACCATACCTACAACACAATAAAAAATGACTTAAAATTTAAGACTAAATTGCTATATATACTAAACAGGAGTTTGAAGACAGATATTGGTGAGATGTTTAAATGAAGAAAACCACTTCAAGTGTTTAGATAAAAATTTCTCTGAAAAGAAATCCATTCCTCAAACAAAGGAGAAACAAAAGCATAATATAGTAACACAGAAACACTGCATGGGCATGCAGTCAAGAGTCGTAGAAGGAGACAGAAAACAGTCCAGCTTTATAGTCTAGAAACAGATGGAAATGTAGAGATACTCAATTTGAGAGGATCCAAAAGGCACAACAAGCAAGCATTTAAGAGGAAACATATTTCAATGAAGCCCAATTCCACATAATAAAGTTCAAAATATAAGCAAGATGTTCTGGAAATGCCACCTCTACAGCAGAGGCAAAATCCCACACGCCTAGCCTCCCCAGCGATCAGCTTTCAGAACGACGCTATAAAAGTACCCTCTCTCACTGAACTTTTAGACAAAACTGATCATGGCTTAGACAGCGTAGACACCCTTCCATTTTTAGTCCCACAACCTCTTCAAATTGAAGAACGTGGAAGCAAATCATTATTTGGTTTTGAAAAGCAGTATTTTTTTTAATTTTTCTGGTATAAAATTTTCTTTCACATTTACATTCTGTTTGGTCTAAAATTAAAACTGGCCTAGAAATATATATATTTTTTATGATAGCCATCAAATTCCAACATAGCCTGGGATATAGTATTGACAAGAGATAACAATACTCACTCTATATAATCGAGAAAAAATTAAGGGCTTCTGATTCTAGTTGAGGGACCATTTTCTTTGTATCAGGGAAAATGCCCTAAAATGTAGAAAGCTTATGGAAAAACTGCTTTCTTATTATGACTAAGCAAAAGAAGAATTCTGGAAACCATTTACCAAGCATCCAACTTCTCCCACCCTACTAGTCTGACTTGTCACTTGAACCCAGTTATGTCCCCGGATGGGTCAAGTAAGTGATGACTATCATGCTCCCCATCTACTACTTACTCCTCCTTTCCTTCTACCCCCAAGGCTCTGCCGCAAGTACAAAACAGATCATTTCCAGTTATGTCATTTTTGCAGTTTTAGATTTAGTCTTTTAGTTCCTGCATGATAAATAATCGAGTATACTATTATAATAGGCAAGCTTTAAGACTTAATTAAAAGTTTCAAGAAAATATTTGCCTATCTCATCTGGATAAAGCACATATGAAACTTGAATATGTAAACAATAATTTAAAAGACAGCCCATTGAAAAATAAGACAAAGACTATTTTTAAAACATTGTTGGGAGGCTGAGTCCCGGTGGCGTAGTGGTTGTGCACGGGACTGCGGCCCACTGGGATGGAGGTTCAATTCCAGCTCCACAGGAGGAAAGGCTGGACCTCCTACTCCCACCACCAGAGGGCAGTGATGCCCAAAAAAAACAAACAAAACAAAACACATTGTTGGGGATGGGGTAGAGGTGTGGGGAAGACAAAAAAGATGTGAACAAATTTTTCTCCAAAGAAGGTCCATAGATGGCCAGCAAGTACACGAAAAGATGGTCAACACGGTTAGTTCTCGGGGAAATGTAATGTAAAGCACAGTGAGACTGCACCTGTTTCCAGCTGGGTTGCTATGGAGTCCATTCTGACTTCCGGTGACCACATGTGGGTCAGAGCAGAACTGCACTTCACAGAGTTGCCAAGGGCAGAATTTTCTTAGTAGCTCACCAGACCTTTCTTCCCAGAGGCCTCTGGGTGAGTTTGGCTTAGCAGTCAAGCTCATTAACCTTTGTACCACCAGAGAGTCTAATAATAGCACAGTGTATACACTTTTAGCTCAAGATACTTATCAGTTTATTAGGCCAATAGTCACATTTGGAATCTAATCAGCTGTTTTGAATACAACTAGCATCTATAATACCTTTTCCTTAAATCCATTGCCTAATTTGTTACAGATTGACTAGTATGCTCCAAAAAGTTTTGCTGTCCAATTCTGTCTATCTGAGAATAAGACTGCTTAGAATAGGGGTTTTCTTCTGCTGTGCTAATGAAGTCATACCAGTGTACAGCCAATCCTAAACCTAATCCCCTCTCCATGATGTCACATACAAAGCTAAGATGAGACATGCAAGACTGAGCATGTGCACAGAGAAAGATATTTCGACTCGCAGACAAGAATGCCTAGGATACTACTACAGAGGGACCAATGCCTCTAAAACTGTGACAATAAGTTCCTATTCATTAAAGCAACTCACTTGTGGTATTTTAGTTGTTGTTATGACAGCACTACGTAACAATAACACCCTTTTAGCATTTAAGTCTAAGTTAACCCCAAACACTTTCCCTAAGTAGAAAGATCTTTATTATTCAAAAGAACAAAATAAAATGCAGCATGTTTTTATAAAGTTGCATTTTCCTGTGTAAAATATGGCCATTTTACACAGAATCAGACTTCCTGCCATAGGTGGTAAACTAGAATTCAAACCAATGGCTGACCTCAAAGCCTACATTCTTTGTAATATTATGCTACATTATAAGTCAGTCATAATAGTCCATTTTAAAATTAAAGCTATACATATACATTGTTTTATTTCAAGCAGCCATTTGTTTTCCCTGCCTTCACAAGTTCTTGTCACCACCTTTAAATTCTATGAAAAGACAAATTACCAAAAAAGACTTTATTAAACACAATTCTCTTTCTTGATTCCTCCCTCCCATTCACGTAGTACAGAATAGCAAAAAAGGCCCATGTAGCCATATAGACTGGATAATTTGCATCTTAGGGAGTGACTATATTAATCTACATGCCATCTAACACTGAATCCTTCAGGTACAGATATGACATATTTTAGAGCTGGTGAAACAACCCACTCTCCACCACTAATTTTATTAAACCCCTACATAGGGTTT
>PVJH01017433.1:0-47902 GCA_004026705.1 Nesogale talazaci | reverse complement strand
TCCCAAGACCAGCCTTTGACAACGTTCCAGGGCACACTTTTAGCCTGACTCACCCGGGAGCTCCAGGAGTCAGGGATGACTAGGCGGCAGGTGGAAACTGGTTTGGGAAATAGATGGGCTTCTCGACCCCACTGTCCTCATGCGAGGAACTCTCATGGCATAGTGGTTTCCCATTGGGCTGCTAACCACCAGGTCAGCAGTTCAAGAGCACTAGCCATCCTGCAGAAGAAAGATGAAGCTTTCTACTCCCCTAGAGCGTTACGGGCTCAAAAACCCACAGGGGCAGTTCCAGTCCGGAGAGGTGACATGTACCTATCTGACGACGAACTTGATGACAGTGCGTTTGATTTTGATTTTTGCACCTCACGCAGCTGCCCATGTGTCAGAGGGCAGGGGGCCCAGCAGCTTCTCCCCCTGCCCTCTTTAACCATGGGAGCAAGGCTTTTTTTCTGAAGGATCTATTTCCAGGTGGAACTGCCAGGGTTAGAATTCCCTTTATTTACCTCTTTCTCAGTACGGTAGTTGTTTCAATGCCAGTTGTAAATAGCTCAAGTGCTTCTGCAAGCTGGTTTCACGCTCTTCTTGATGAGGAATCTGTCTCCCTCGCCGTGTATGAGCTGCTCCCGTGCCTCCCTCTTTGCAGCCTGTGGGTTAGAACGAGGAGCCCGTCCCCACCCTCTCCAGGGAGGGAGCTTGGTGGAGTGTTCCAGACCGTGAAGACCTTGGGCGTGCTGGTGGTCGAGGCCAGGAGCTAGGCTGAAAAATGACAACACATTTGGGGAGCTCTCAGTCTTCAAAGCTACATGAATCATTTCATTCTTAGAGGTGGCGAATTATGTGAGAAAATAAACTCAGGGAAATTTTTTAAAAATTATTTTATAAGCAACAACAGGGCTCCACCATCATTGAGACGATTCCTTTTCAGAGTGACCCTCTCCAGAGTGTTCAAGACCATCAGTCTTTACTGGAGCCACCAGAGCCTTCAGAGAAGCTGGTGGGTTTGAATTCCCCATCTTGTGGATAGCAGCCTAACCCACAGCACCACCTGGAATTTTTAAAGAGACATATAAACATGTCGGAACACATTCGGGGGTAATAAGAGTGGCTTGATAATGTGCTTTGTGCCAAGGAGTCACACCCAAGGGGCAGCTGGAAGCCAAAGGCTTACACCCGGCTGGGACTGGGAAGGTTGATCACTGGGACCCACACAGAAGCCACTGGAAGCACAGGCCTGGTCATCTGCTTCCTAAAGTCCCAGCGTTGACAGCCCTGTAGAAGTAGTGGTTCCGCTCAGAGCCCTGGTGGGGCGTGGTTATATGTACATGGAGTCATGACTTTGGAACCACCAGCCGCTCTGGAGAAAGACAGGACTTTGAGTTTGACTTTGACCTCTGTAAAGAGTTATAATCTTGGAAACAATTCGGCCCTGTCCTCTAGGCTTGCTATGTCCGGCATGGACTTAATAGGGCTGAGCTTGTCGGGTTGTGGAGTTCGACTTTAACACACGCGGTTGCCATGCGTCAGAATTGGCTCGATGTAGCTAACCACAAGTCTGTGCATGCCCAGCTATAAACTCTGATCCAGGTCACACCCTTCCTACAGTAAAGTGACCAGATTTTAACATGGATAGTAAATTGACCAGACTTTAAGCGGGACACCATTGACCGGAAGTGGAGGGGGGGGGTGTTCTTGATTAAAAATTTGGTCTATACAGAGCAACAAAAATGTGCATAAAACACAAAAATAGTATTGCAATATATGTATTTAATTTTAAAACACTGCTGGGTGTGTGATAAATTGTTAAAAAGCAGGACGTCTGCTCACCTTAGTAAAGCGAGACACCATTGATGGGAGGAGGGCGGGTACATGGGGTATATTCCCTTCCCGTTCTCCCACTGTTCCCTAGCCTGTCATGAATTCTTTCCAAAAATTGGGATTTTTTTAAAATGCGGGATGCGGGAAAAATTGTTTGAAATCAGGACTGCCCTGCCAAAGGTGTGACGTCTGGTTACTTTACCCTATGGTCCCACCTAAGTGAGAGTATTTTTACACAAATGGGTCGTGCAGGATTCAAACCAGATCCAATTGTTCAAGTAACGTGTAGAACTAGGGTAATGGTTAGATCAGAGACATGGGTAAGTAAGAAAACACTGACCGATTTCCCATCCTTTTGTAGGCTGGTTGTAGAATTTTCCAGTGATGAGCTGGCTTCATCAACTTTATTAATGAATCTGGGGCTTTCCCCTCTAATGAGATGCTTTGGCGTTTCTGAAATGGTGACTGTGTCCTCATGACTTTGGTTGTGCTATGAGATGGCCATAGGAAAGGGCCCATCTCAGTTGTGAACTCTGTCCAGCCAGTGATTTTTCTAGAGTCAGGGGGTGGTTCCTACATTCATCACAGAGAAGAGCGTGCATTTGGCAAAGCCCTCTGCTGCATCAATGATCCCCATGAGTACGCAGCACGTCACCCTGACTAGAGGCAACCTGGTGGGGTCAGTCTCATCCATGCATATGAAGAGCTGACCAGACCATCTACATGGATTTTGGGCTCCACCACCATGTGTTATGGGAACCAGAGAGCCGGCCGTGCCAGGAGTCACTCCTTATCCACAGAAAGCAAGGGGATCGCAGTGGCTGTGCTTTCTTCCTCTCCTGCTTTGGCAGGAACATCGAATCCTCTAAAAATAAGTTTGTTTTTAGAAAGACACTACAGTTTCCAATGAAGGTGGATTCTCCTTACCCTTCAGGAGGTATCATCTAGGTGGGCATTGCCATCTGCCCACCACCAGCACCACAGAATGAAGTGCTGACTGGTCCCAGAACGACTTCATGATCATAGATACAGTGGATTTCATCTCCTAGCCCACCAGCAGACATGATCTGTTGTGATCTGTTGGGCTTCGTTGGCTAATTTTCATAAGAGAATCACATGGTCTGTTGTGATCCATTGGATTTCACTGGCTAATTTTCAGAAGTAATCACAGATCCTTCTTCTTAGTCTTGGTCAGGAAGCTCAGCTGAAACCTCTCCGCCGTGGATGGCCACGCTGGTGTTTGAAGCACCTGTCTCTTCCAGCAGCACAGCAACTCACAGGCGACATTGGGTGGGACAATTGAGGTAGAATCAGGTTATGTAGAAATTTCTTCTTCATCCTTGGAGGTAAAATACTTTCTAAAATGGCGAGGGGGGTGCCAGTGTGAGGAAGATCTTGTAGTTAAACGTGACACCTGATATCCATTGCCAACATATACTTATAGGTGCATTCTTGTGTGATTAGAAATGTCTGTGTTCATTCTCGAATTGCATTCTCAGTTCCTCACAGCAGTGTTGCTGGGGTGTCCCCAGCAGCACCCTGAAAGTACAAAATAATTCTTAGTTGAAAAAAAATGAGCTCAGGGGTTGATTGTCTGACTTTGCTGTCACATCTGTGGTTTCTGTCCCCTCCACATGTGGACCATCTTGCTTCATTGTGCTTTGGGTCCAAGAAGTAATGTTCTTTCCAAATTTGCTGCTTAAAGTCCAGTCTCTGTGGGAACAGGAGCTGTTCCTTCCCCAGGAAAGGAGTTGGACTGTCTCTGGGCCTGCACATGCTGCCACGGTGCTGGTGGGATCATTTTCTAGAGAGCACATCTGTCAGAACTGTGTCCAAGTACCACAGCCCTCCCCACCAGTGGGGTTGGCCTCTCAGGCAACGGGCTTTCTGGAGGGAGGTCTTTGAAAGGGGACTTTTCTTTTTCTGAGTTGGTGGGAGAGGGAGAACTCATCCCCACCGCCATCCTGGTTCTGACTTGTTTCAACCCAGACAGGCCCCTCTGCCTGCTTGCTCAGACGGACCCAGACAGTCCAAGGATCAGCATGGGGGCTTAGAGACTGGCCTGCACCAGGAGCAGATCCCCCGTCACGGCATCCAAATGCTGGTTTTTTAACCCCAAGATATTCCTGCTCCCTCTCAGGAGCATGAGGCAGGGAGCCAGGGGGGAACGAACTCGTGTCCACAAAAGACCGGCAGCATTCTCCATCATCGCACCTGGAGCTCATGGGTGTATGACCCCATTCAGGGAGTGTGATTAGAGCTGTCGGGGAGAACTGATGGCGGGCCAGTGTGAGCAGAGCTAGCACAGGGAAATGGGAGCCCTTGTTCACTCCATAAAGAAGTGCTGATCCAAAGGAATCAACCATGTGGTTCATGGTTCTGTGTTCTCCCCGACACATAGGCCAGGTGCCTCTGGCCCCCAGCTCCCTAAGTCAAGAACTTCCCTAGAATCACTGAGCTACAACCCAGGCGTTCCATCACTCAGCCTGTCATCCCTCCATCCCCACTGGAATGTGTGTCCAAGATCACAAGGTCTTGAAGCCAACCTGGGCAGGAGGCACACAAGCTCTGGGTCCCCAAAGGTCCAAGAATGTTCCAGAGAATTCTTTCTGGGACCTGGGCACCCCAGCTTCCCATTGCTGTGTCTCTTCTTGCTTTCACGGTTTATGGAAGGACACTTTTATCTCCTTGAATAAACCTCATTTTTGAGAAAAGCATTGCCGTGGTAGATTTCAACTTTTGTTTAGCAAACTCATAGATATGGTTTAGAGTATATTACTAAAATAGTGTGTGCTATAGGAACATTAGTTATTGGATTGGACTGTTGAGTAGAGGGGCGGCGAAAACGAGGAAGGCTTTTGGCCAGATGGACAGAGCGGCCGCAGCTGTGGGCTCACACTTAAAAACAATTGTGAGGTGGATGCAGGCCCGGGCAGTGTTGCGTTTAGCTATTGTACTTAGATGAGTCTGAACGGATTCAATGGCACCCAGCAGCAGCATCTATTATTATATGTTTAATGATGCTATTAAGTAACATAAATATATTGATTGATCTTAGCACTAACACGATAAGATAAAACCCACTGCCCGCGAGTTGATTCTGGCTCATCGTGCCTCTGTAGCACAGAATAGAACTTCCCTGTGGAGTGCTGAAGCTGTAAATCTTTTTTGGGGGGGTGGGGGGACATCACTGCCCTCTGGTGGTCGTGGGCGCTACCCAGCGCTGCCCCTGAGAACTGCTGCTGCATTTGAACCGCCAAGCCCGCAGGCCACAGTCCCGCACTCAACCACTTACGCCACCAGGGCGAAGCTATGAATCTTTACGGGAACAAAGACCCTCGACTTTGTCCCAAAGTGGATAAATTGCTGGACTTCTGTTGAGCAGCGCAATGCATAATTCACTACCAAACCCACTCAGAGGACAGAGTAAAACCGCCCCGTTACGCGTGCCAGTAGGGTAATCGCTGCAAATCAGCATCCACCGGATGACCTTGCATTTGGTTTGTAATCTTTACAGAAGCATTGCTGCCCCATCATTCTCATACCTGGCAGAAAGACCATTCAATTGCCCATCATTAGGTTAACAGCTGACCACTGAACCACTGGGTCCCAGGGCTCTTTCAGAGAACCATGCCTACGTACCCCTCTGGATAAATGAGAGAACTGAGACCCTGGGGAGCTAAGTAAGGGTCAAGACCATCCAGCTGAGCAGAGTTGGGCTTGGAGCCCGGGACATGTGGTTCCAGAGGACCTGCTCTTCCCACTGTCAAGACACAGGAAAATGTAAAGGCAAGAAATAGTCCGCTAAAGGCAAGACCACTAGAGAGACGTCAGCCAGCACTCCTTCCATAACAGGGCCTAATCTCCATGTTCCATTCTGCATCCTGCTTAAAAATAACAAAACCAACACTTTCCATTCTCGTGATCTTCCTAATGCTGTTATAAATCCCTGGTGGATATTGTTCTCATGACCACCAATGATTCTCATCAGGTCAATACATCACTGATCACTTAGCCATTCTCTTTCTGGCTCTCTAATATTCTCTTATCATGAAAGACTTTGATGGCCACCAGCTAGAGGCAGAGTGCTCTTCTCCTCCTTGGAACATGCTCCTGGGATATATTCTCCAGGACTGGAGTAGGATTGCTTTTGAGGCTCTGGAACAGTTAGGCACATTCTTTGACGAGGTTCATGGCAATCATAGGGCAGACTCTAATTCAAGAGCCACCCAAGCAGCTACACAGACTTCCCTGAGAGAACCAATGAGGGGCGTGAAGACTTAAGGGCATGGCAGGCTGGATGTGCCATGCACCCTCATTTTACTGAAAGAATCCCCAATCTCCTAACTTGTGTAGGGGATGCTGGTGGAGGCAAATAGTTAATAGCCTCCATTGTTAGCCAGAAGGTAAGAAGCTCAAGTTCGGGAGGAGGGACCAAGGGAAAACGCCTCTGAAACCCCACTGAAGCACATTCCATTCCAGCCCATGTGGAGTGACCAGGAAGTTCGTTCTAGAGCGCTTCCCCCCCCCCCAAGCTGGTGGTAGGCCCCTCAGGCTTCTTTGTGGAGCCCATCCTGTCTGTTCCGTCTTAGCAACCCTCTGAACAACGAAAGGAACAAGACCTGGTCTTTCACTCTCTTTGAGCCTGTCTGTGGCAACTGCTGCCTATGATTTCATTGACACACGGAAAAAGCAAGGACATTGCTTTAAGGACCAAGGCACACCCGACACAAGCCAGGGTGTTTTCATTCACTTCCTATGAGTGTGAAAGTTGGACAGGGTTTTAGGAAGGTCTAAGAATGGATGCATTTGCATGAGGGTGCCGGCAAAGAATATTGAAAGTACCGTTGACTGTTAAAAGAACAAACAAGTATGTCTTGGCAGAAGTATGGCCAGAATGTCCCTCTCGAGAGATAAGGGTGGTGAGACTTGAGCTCACGTACTTTGGACAGGTTGTCAAAAGAGACCAGCCTCCTGGAGGTAGACACCAGGCTTGGTAAAGGGGAGGGCCCCTGAAAAAGAGGACGTCCCTCTAGGAGATGGACAAGCACAGTGGCTGCCACAGTGACTCACGCGTAAGACAGTTGTGGGAAAAGAGCAGGAGAGGGCGGTGTTTCATTTTGATGCACACTGTGTCATCCTGACGTGGAACTGAATCAATAGTACCTACCAACAAGAGCATTCAGAGTAATGTGAAAGGAAAAAATGTGTGTGTGAGTGGAGTCTCTCCAACATTCTTCACCAAGACCATCATTCAGCGGCATCAATTCTTTCCCCTTCTTCCTTAGCCAACGTCCACTTCACACGAGCCTTTGCATAGTCAATAAGACAAAAGTAAGCATCTTTCTGGTAGCCTCTGCTTTCAGTCAAGAGCTCTCTGACATCAGCAATGACATCCCTTGTTCCACAGCCAGCTTCAGTTTGGGGCAGTTGCTTGTCAATGTATTGCTTCAACGATTTTTTTTTTAATTGTTGTTTTCTAAAATAATCTTCAATACAATTTCACCTGTGCGTGATATTAATCATATTGTTTGATAATTTCCACATTGTGTTGGCTCACTTTCCTTGGAAATGGATCAAGGTATGCATCTCTTCCAGTCAGTTGGCCAGGTAACTGTCTTCCAAGTTCCTTGACCCAGATGAGTGTTTCCAGAGTTGCATCTGTTTGTGGAAACATCCTTTTAGCATCTGTCAGTTCCTGGAACCTTGTTCCATTGTTGCCCTCAGTGCAGCTTGAATGTATATTTTTTGTTCCATTAGTTCATAAGCTTATGCTACTGCCCAACATGGTGAACATTAACTAATTCTATTTAGTACCATGGCTGTGTGTTCCTTCCATATTTTTTTTGGATAGTCCCTGAAACAACCTATATTTTGCCCTAAATTTCCTTAACAGTGCAACTTGAGCTTGCTTTTTTCCTCAGTTCTTTCCCCTTGGGAAATGCTCCATGTGTTCATCATTTTGACTTTTTTCTTTTTGGCATCACTGCCCTCTGGTGGGAGTGGGAGGCCCAGCCTTGCTCCTGGAGAGCTGCTGCTGGATTTGAACCTGTCACACCTGTGGGCCACAGTCCCGCACACAACCACTAGGCACCGGGGCTCAGCCTGTTCTTTTCCATTTTTTACTTTTTCCTTTCCTCCATCCTCAGCAGCCACTCCGTCTGTGTTCAAGAGTAAAGGACAGAGTCGTTCTGTGGTCCGTTTTGGTCGTCTCTTTCTTGTCTTTTTAGGGACTTGCTTTCATCATGTATGATATCCTTGATGCCCCCCCATAACTAGTCTGGTCTGAGTTCATTAGTGTTCCCTGTGTCCGATCTGTAATTGATATGTTCTAGAAAGTTAGGTTGGGTATACTCAAGATCATACTCTTGTACTCTTGTATTTGTTTCATTTTTCACACTTTCAGTTTGCATGTACAAAATTACTGAGCCCTCAATTTTGCATTCCAGTCCCAAGTAATTATTCATCATGATGGCATGTCCAGTCATTTTTCAGACTGTAGACCTCGTTAGAAATCTTTGTGAATTAGGTGTTGGTGTGTCAATCTTACCAGTCGTTGTCTTGGGTGATCACCCTGTTTGCGGATGGAGGTATCCTGTCACTGACAGTATGGTGCTTCAGGCTGGATCAGGGCGTGTTCTTGTTGACGGTGAATGCAATATTACTCCTCTTCTACCAGTCATTCCCGGGATGGCAGACCACAGACGATCGTCTGACTCAGAATGACAGCGCCAGTCCATTTCAGCTCACGGATGGCGAGGTCGTCAACCCGCCAAGCGTCCTGACAGCTTCCAGTTTTCCCAGATTCACGCACGGCACAGTCCCCGTTCCAATTGCCCACGGGCGTTTGCAGCTGCTTCTGCTCTTTTCGCCTCGTGCTAGGTTGCTAACGAAGAGCCTAAAACATTTCCTCCTCTCACAGCGTTGAACTTGTCTCCATTCCCAGACCCTTTTGGAGCACCTTCCATCCATCCCGGAGGACTCCTCTTCCGGGGTGATGTCAGTGTCTGATTGCTTCCAGTGAGGTTTTCATAGACCCCCCAGGTCCTGTGTTCTCGTCCATCTGGAAGTCCCACCGAGCCCACTCCACCTGTTAGGAATGTGCAGTGCAGATAGCCTCGCAGCAAGACGCTCGCCACCGCAGCCCGGCAGACTGACAGATGGGGGGTTGGACTTCTGCACTAACGTAGCTTAATGCCTTGCTTGCGTTCCAGGATTTTACGGGCAATTGCAGTCCTTCTGCCCTCCGCACTACCCGGACCCCCCGAGATCCATGCCGCCCGGCAGCGCCTGCAGCCTGGTGCCCTCCTTCGAGGACTGCCTGGTCCCCACGTCCGTGAGCCAGGCTGGTTTCGACATGTTCCACAGAGCCTTCTCGACTCACTCGGGCATTACAGGTGTGTGGGCCAGACTGACAGGGCCAGACAAGTCTCAGCTTGTTTTGACCCAGCCCATGACCCTGTGAAGTCCTAGCAGATGTCCCCCGGAAATGTCTCTTGTCCCCCCTCCTTCCTGCCCACTCATCCTTCTGCTTTCCCCTGACCACCCTAGTGTGGGCAGTGTCTTGGTTCTCCCAAACTAGGTCAAGAGCCTCCTGGCTGGCAGGTCTCCTGGCATTACCCCTCACCTTTAGCATTCTGATCTCATGTCATAAGTATCATCTCTCAGAATACAAAAGGGAAAATGTGCCATTTTCATGCCCAAAGCGTTTCCGCTGCTCAATGTCTGATGACCGTAGCGTAGTACTCAAAGTCCCCTTGAGTCATTCTTGGGCCAGCACTGCAGACTGAAAACCCATGGCCAGCACACGTGGCCCCACGTTCCCCTTCCCCCCCCGCCCCCGCATAATGTCTCCTCCTTCTAGAATGTTCTCTCCCTTCCTCTCCATCAAGGAGAATCTCATCCTCTCCTTTGTCACTCAGGTCGACCACCACCTCCCTTTTGAAGGTATCCTCATCCCCTAGACCACGTCACTTTTGGCTACTCACCCAGTTCTTGTGTCCCCCTGAATTTGAGCCAGCCGCCTGCAAGCCAGGCCCCTCCCCCACCAATGTCCTTGAGGACGGCGGTGACCCAACCATAGTTCCTCCTCGGCCCCCTGCTCGGATTTGGTGACTGCAGGCCAGGACCTGTGAGCCCAGTGGGCGGGCCACGGCGGGAGCCTGACATCTTGTCTTTCTCTTCCAGTGTACGATTTGCCTTCGGCTTCCTCTAGCCTCTTTGGAGAGTCCCTGCGCAGCGGGCCGGAAGACCCCACATTCTTGCAGATCAGCGCGGTGGACCGCTGCCCTAGCCAGCTCTCCTCTGTCTATACCGAAGGCTAACCTCTCCCCCGACCTCTCCGGGGCACCCGGAACCCTCCCACGGCCTGCCCCCTTTGGTGCCCACACTCTGGCCCTCTGCACGAGGAAGGATGCCAACGGACTCCACAGCGCCTGCAGCGCCACCGCTGTGCCTTTGAAGGCAGGACTGGCGGTCGGAGCGAGGCTCGGCCAGGATGTTCCCAGTCGCTCCTCTTTCTCCCTGGGTCTGCTGGGCCAGGTGACCAGCCGGACTTCCTCCAAAGGGACTCTGGAGCCTTGGGGTATGCGGGATACCTGTTACTTACTGATCGCCAACCCTCAAGGGAGACCAGTGAAATGACACATATATGCAGATGTCATGGGGGGGGGGGCAACCTTGCAGGAAGGCAGGGCACCCTCTGTCTGCTCCCTCACTGCTGGTCCGGGGCAGTCCAGGCCCTTGAGAAATCCGTGTCCAGAATGCAATCTGGGCACAACTCACGAGTCCCCGGTTTCCCCACCCCTTCTGGTCTGCCGTTCCCGGGGGCTGGCTGGCTCTCCCTCTCCTCTTAGAGTAGCACCCCCACCCCCACCCCCGACGCTAACCACTTGCTTCTCCAGCTTCTCTGTAAAGCGCTGGCAAGCCCAGGGCCTTGAAGGGCACTCCGACTCTGTCTAACCCAGCCGCCTGCCTCAGTTCTTTCCTTTGAAAGATTTGCTATTTATATCTGCCGAAGAAGAAAATTACGGAGAGCCTGGGAGTAGTCACTAGCTTCATCTTCCCAGCTGCATCTAATGTGCTTCCACTGTCGCTCTGCCTGCTCCCCCCTCCTCCGCCCTCACTCCCCTTGCAGTACCTGTTGGCACAGACCATGAGCAGAGACTATCAGGGTAGTGAGGTGGGCACCGGGCCCCTCCCCAGGACGGGCAGGAACTCCCATGGGTGGCGTGTTCAGGGACTCTTATCGTCCATTGAAGGCCTCGTTGGAAGCCGATTAGAAGGTGACCACTCATTTTCAGGGAATTGAGGCCAAGCCTGAGTGGAAAGGTGTTTTCTCTGACTGGTTTAGGGATCGATGAAAAGATCTTAGGGTGTCAAAAAGGAACCCTGGTGGCATAGGGGTTACCAGTTGGATGGTTAGCTGCGAGGTCAGCAGTTCAAAGCCACCAGCCGCTCCGCAGGAGGGAAGACCGGGGCTATCGATTCCCACGCCAAGCTCCAATCTCAGAGAGTTCACAGGGACAGTTCTTCTCTGTCCTTCAGGGGCATGTGAGTCGGCATCGACCTCATGGCAGGAGAGGACCAAGGCCACCGAGACTGGCTGAGCCCCACATTGCTGAGCGAGGCTGGCATCCAAGCTAGTTTCCTTCAGTTCTCTCTGAAACAAACAAACAAAAAAACAAACCCATTTTCTGGCCCCAAATAACACAATGCTGTCTGTCAACTGGAGCACATGATCATCTGCAACAGGGCCACGCAGCGACGTGAGATCAGAGTTGTAGGACAGACCCAGTCTTCCCAGAGGCTTTCACTCTAGTCTGCAGTGAGATAAGATGGACGAAGAACCAGGCTAGTTATGTTTGTACAATGCCCTCAGGGGCAGGTTGGTTTTTCTGGGGAGGGGGCCCTGCTTGGGGGTAAAGCCTCCTTCAGATGCCCACATCTGCCAAAGAGAGGGGTTACTCCCCCTTGCAAAAGGACACACGTCAGGCCGCCTTTAGCACTGAGGACTCAGGCCCCGGGCCGGACCCCATCTGCCGGCTGCCCCTTGGGCCTTGTCCCTTGACCCAACAAGAGACAACATCTGCTGACATTAACTGTGTCCCTTACGCCCCACCCCCACCCTTCCACTCTCTTGCACTCTGGGAAGAAAGATAAAGACACACCCTGGTGTCTTGAGACAGACTATCCCTCTGTTCTAAGTCCTGAACCCTTGGGGACAAAGTCATCGTGGGTGAGAGGCACTCAAGGCTGAGGTGGCGGTGCCTGGCCTTGGTGCCATCTGGAGACTGTGTTGACATTGTTTAAGGGCAGGCCATAAAGGAAACCCTCCAATGCCCTGTCTCCCTAAGGTGGAAGGGAGGTACCTGTGGTTGATGGGAGGCTTCCCCCAAGACCCACAGCTTAGGAAGCCTTTAAGCTTCTTGAAGCGGGGGCATGAGGGAGGAGCCCAGAAACCCTGAAACCCACCTTCCAAAGCAGGAACTCTCAGGGGCCATGGGGAACAAGAGGCCAGTGTGGCCAAGACCAGGAGGCCTCCTGCATCCCTCCGTGCTCCCCACCAGTCAGGGCCAGGGGGCCTGGTGCTCGCCAGCCCCATCTGGGTCCCTTATTCCAGGCTCGCCTCTGCCCTTTAAAATCATCCCTTGCTTACTGCGCACACACATGCACACACTTGACCATTATCTTTGGAGCAGTAAGTGCGGAAACTCACCCCGCCCCCTCCCAAGTCCTTCCCTCTTCCTTCCATTTCTTGGCCTTTTTAGTTTCCACACATAACCATCATCATAAATATCACAACAGAGATGGTCAATACCCTCTACCACTCCCCTTGTCTTTCATTATGAAAATAAAAAAACAATCAGGGCCTGGAAAACACACTGAGCCCCAAGTCAGCCACCCCATTACGCTTGACAAGGAAGGGAACCCTAGTCTGTCCACATACTGCATTTGCAGCTTCTTCTCAACTCCCTGGAGGGATTGCACCAGCGTGCCTGCTGGAATGCAGCTGTCCATCAGCTGTGAGATAGGGTCAGCTGTAGTTGCTCGTCCTGCTGGATCTCCCCTGACCCATTTCTCTGCCACATGGACCTGGGACTGGGGCCCTCAAGTGGAGAGGGGGGTGTTGCCAGTGGATCCCAGCCTTGTTCTATGCTGACGATGGGGGAGTTGGCTCCCATTCTGTTGTTTTAAAATGACCAGTCCTTAGAACACATGAGTGTTTTGGGTAGGGGTTCTGTCTGACACTCCATCCCAATTCTGGGAGTCCCAGTGCCAGAGAAGCTTAAGCATTCAGCTTCTAACAGTTTGAACTTACCTTATTCACTCCTCTAGAGAAACAGGATGACCTTGCAACTAGAGTCTCAGAGACCCTGAGACGCTGGTCTGCTCTGTCCCGCAGGGTCCCTGAGGGTCAGCATTGACTCCGGGGCAGAGGTTGGTCCTTCCAGGATCTCCAATGCCTTCCCAGGGGCCAGACAGAGGCATGGGGGTGAGTGACCATCGCATTCGATCTCACAGTCGGGTTCTACCATTTTGGTTGTTCGATCATATCATTTTATAGCCCTCCTTCTTTCTTAATAGCACTCTTGGGAATTTCTGCGGTTCCTTTGTTTGTTTGTTTTTAATTTTGCCATCGGTAAAGCCCCAAACCAGCAGACACTCGTTGGCCAAGCGGAGAGTGTGGGAGAGGAGATGGTGATTTTGAACAGACAGCCGAGCACCCATGTGACATTGTAACTTAAAGCACTTGCGGGGCAGGGTGGGTGGAAATCTGTTTCCCATAAATCACGCAGACTCTCGCACAGACTCTCAGACGTTCAGTCGAGGGATGCGGCGCGTCTATCATCCCGGGCATGGGGCCGATCCACTCCAGGGGCACGCACATCTGGGGCTGATTCATAAATCTTTGCAAGAATTAGGTACACTTCCCCCCCCATTAATATGTATAGTTTTGTGATTTGTCACAGTTATGTTTCATATAATCATAAGTTATTTTGTCTTGTTTTCCAAAGTCCTCCTCCTCCTCTTCCTCCTCCTCCTCCTTTTTTTAAATGTCATGTTAAAATGAAGGGAACTAGGCACCGCATAAAACTGGAACTAGAGGACATGCCAGCCAGGCCACCTCCGCCGGCCGGCCCTCGAAGCTCGAGGGCAGCACCACTGTGTGTTTGTTTGCTTTCTGATTTCTGTTTTGTTTTACTGTCAGGCTCCTGCACATCGGGGATGGCAACCCTTATTAAAAGCAGATGAGGGGGCCTGGGGGGAGGGGCGGGCGGGGGGCTGGCCATGACCAGCTTTAAAATGCCGCACCGCTCTGGGCCAGAGCTGCAGCCTGGATTTAATTATAGATACGAAGACGCGATGGCAGGGAGAATGCGCGTCTCTCTGCGCCCTTTACATGTTGGGAGTGTCCATAAATAAAACATGAAGTTTTATTTCATCAGACTTAATTAAAGCTTTTATACATGTTTTATTGGTTAGTCTATTAATCCGCTTCACAAACTGGATAAATGTGTGCTCGGGTTCCCGGTTGGTTGTGGCTTTTCAAGGTGGAAATGCATCATGCTTCAAAAATGTCTCTCCCCGCCCTCCCCCCGCCCCCATCCCCAGGTGACCAGGAGCGGCCAGTCCCTTGGCTTTTCCACCCTCTATTTCCCACTGGTGGTGGTGGCCGGCGGGGGGGGGGGAGAGGGGGAGGGGGCGGGTAGTTTCCATTATCCTGAGTTCCTGGTGGAAGCCCTGTGGGTTAGGCATTGGGCTGCTCAGTGCCAGGTTGCCGGTTCAAACCCACCAGTGGCTCAGAGGAGCAACACTGAGGCTGTCTGCCCTGGTAAAGATCAACAGCCTCCAAACTCCTTTATTGGGTAGGAGTCAACATGGATTTGATGGCAGTGGGTCACCGAGGCCAAGGATGAAGGAATTCAGCTGCTACCTAGCTCAGCGGTTCAAGCCCCATCCTACCTGCCTCCCCCCAACACCACCCCAACTGCCTGGAGATTGACGAGGCTTCAAAAGGTTTGTGGAAAACTGGAAGGAAAAGGTCATGGCATTTCCCCATGACCATTCTGAAGCCCTGACTTATTTGCAAGATACGAGGAGCCATTGAAACTGGGCTCCTGTTTTTCCACATAGGAGTCCAAATCGCCCAAACGGCAACTTTTGAGGAGGGGAGCACTGTGACCCCCCCGCCTATAAGGACCTCTCTTCCTAGCACCCATTGCTGCTACAGGGGTGAGGGTGGAGGAAGGGCAGTCTCACACCGAGCCACGCACAGGAATCACGAAGACTTCTGCAAGACCTTGGTGCTCTTTCTTAGAACACTCCTGAACTTAAGAATGAATGCAAAGTGCAAAGGAAGAGAGGAGCCGTGCTCGGAGTCTGCTTCCTGGGACGGGGCGGGGCACGGGGGACAGGGCAGGCAGCCCCCGCAGCAGGTTGGTGATGGTGGTGGAAACAGAAATGGTGTTGACCAGACACGGGGGCTTTCTCAGCTCCCTAAAAGGAGGCAGCTGGTGGCATGTGATCTGGTTTCCTGGTGAAAGGAGCTCCCAACGATTCCGTGAAGTCTGGTATTTGGTGGTCGCGCTGGGAAGACACAGGCCCGATCGCCTTGGACTTCCCCAGCGAAACAATGTCAGGATATCGAACGTCCTTGGGTGGTTCTCCCAAAGGCTGGCAATGTGGAGAAAACTTTGGGGGTCAATCCCCACTCCCCAAATCAGCCACTGAAAGCCCTGCGGAGGACTTCTCTTCAGCTGCATGTGTTGGAGTTGACGCCCCAGAAATGTGTGTGTGTATATGTGTCCTGCTTTAAAGAACTGACTGTTGGTGGCATAAGTGGTTGAGTGCGGGACTGCGGCCTGCAGGCTTGGCGGTTCAAATCCAGCGGCAGCTCTCAGGAGCAGTGCTGGGTAGCTACCAGGACCACCTGAGGGCAGTGATGCACACACCCCCCCCCCCCCACCCCCCGCAAAAAAAAAAAAAAAGAACTGACTGTCAAGTTCGAGATCCATAGGCCATTGACATTGACATGCTGGAGATTCCTGATTCCTGCAGCCTCTGGCCACAGCATCCACAGGGGCGGCCTGGACCGTAAAGGAGCTCTGCCCAGGTGTCTATTGATAGTCTGGAGGCAGAACACACTCACTCCAGAGGGAACCATCCTTTTTGCTCCTAAGGCCCTCCATTAACTGGACGAGGCGCCTCTTTGTGACAGAGTTCACCTGCTGTTCAAGAGCCTGGTGGCCTCACGAATTAAGCAGGGGGCTGCCTCCTGATAGGTTGACAGTTCTACTGCACCAGCCACTCAGTTAGGGTTTTAAGCCACAGTGAGAGCTCTGCACTGCCCTAGGAGTTGGAAGCTGCTCTCCCCCGTCCCTGCCCCCACTCTCTTCCAGTAAGGACTGCAGGCTCACAAGACCCCCAAGGCAGCTCTGTCCTGTGATACGAATTCTCTGAGTTGGAATCGACTCACAGACGCATGGCAACATTTTACTGATGTGCAGCGAACCAGAACTCTGCAGGTCAATGGTAAGCGGTTTAAGAACACTAAGGAAGATCGTATCTCCAAGGTCAAGGTCTTGATTTACTCTGGGATGGGCACGGGATGGCCTTCTGGATGCTGCCTGCCACTGTTTTATTTACTAGGTCTTAGAGGTGCTTGCTTTAAAACTGTTTAACAGTGCACGTCTGTGGTATGGTTAGTGGTCCAAATACCAGGCGAGGCCCCCGCCTTCCTTGTACCCTGGAGTTCTGCCCAGCTTCCCACTGAAGGATCAGAGCTACGTATTCCAGACTTCATGGACAATCGGATCCTGTCTCCCATGACACCCGCTCTGTTTTGCCCTGGCCGTGTGATAGAAGTCAACGGCCAGCCGAACACTGTGGAGGTGGCTGTGTACCAACCAGACTTCATGTATGGACACTGGCATTTGAAGCCCAGCCGTATTCAGGTGCCGCTGAAATTCTCTTTGGGGACACATCATTTCGACCATTTAACAATGTGAAACTTCTTCATTCACAGAAACCTCCCCCCCCCCCCAAACCACAGATACGGAAAGCACTTGGCCCAAAGGTAAGAGTTGGCTCGAGTCCCCCCGCCCCCTCCCCCGGTCACCCCAAGTCCGGTGCCTCAGACCTTTCCATAAATTGAAACAGAGCCCTGGCAGTGTAGTGGCTAAACATTCAGTTGCTAGCAAAAAAATAAAAACCAATCCAAACAGTGGCTCAAACTCACCAGCTGTTCCACAGAAGGAAGATGGGGCCTTGGAGACCCTCTGGGGCAGCTCTCTGTCTTAGAGGGTCCCTCTGGAGTCAGAATGAGCTTGGGTGGGGGGGTATGGTTTCCCGTAAACATCCACCTAAAGAAACCAGCTACTGGCCGTCCCTCTGCACTTTCTGTTGCGAGGTCAGGTCTTGTTCCTGGAGGGAAAAGAATGAGTTCTATTTATAAAGCGTCTCTTTGTTCCGACCCGGGGCTCGCTCCCCAGGAGACGACAAACGCTTAGAACCTGGAATGCCCAGAGACTGATCTCGGGATCTGAAGTGTTTCATCAAAGGCACTGGGCAGAGAGCGCTCTGTGAGGAGTGGAAAATGAGCACCCATTCTTTAGGAGTTAAGCAAATATTTGCTCCCTCTTTGCAGCCCCCAGAGCCAACCGCTCCCTCTGAGACACCGCGGGGGGCTCAAAAGCCATCGCTGCAGGGTTTTCAGGGGATTAGGGCCAAAGGAGGCCCCTGGAAGCAGAGGCCCGCGCCCCTGACTGTGCCGATGGTCAGCACCCCCTACAGGCGACGGAGAGAATGGCTGCACACCCACAGCACCTTCTCGGGCTTTCCCGGGGTTCCCAGGACTCCGGTGACTGCTCACTCTCTGAAGGAGTGCAGATGGCTCAACGGTGAAGCACTCAGATTAACAGAAAGAGGGGTGGCTAACTTCGGCCCAAAGGTTTTGAGGAAGAAGACTGGGTGATCCATGCCCATAGAGACGAGCGCTTTGAAAACCCTATGGGACAGTTCTCTGTCCCCCAAGGCTGTTAGGAGCTGGAATGGGCTGGGGGGGGTGGAGGTGGGGGGAGTGGGCTACCATAAAACAGCAACTCACCCTATCAGAGTAGGAGATCAGGCTAGCCTGGGCACCTGTGATGCATCCCTGCCTTGTCGGTAAGCTATCAAAGATGAAGGCTTCCAAGAGCCCTGACGCATTGGCTAAATGTCCGTTGTTAGTTATTGTCCAATTGGCGCCGACTAGGGATGGCACCGTGTGTGACCATGCCAAACACTACCCTGCCCTGCTTCGCCTACAGGAAGGCCCCAGCCCACTGCTGTCCTCTGCGTGCCTTCCAAGCCAGGAACGCCTCTCCCAGCATTCCGTCTGGCAAGATTCTGTCCTCGGGGCTCATTTCTAGACAGTTCCTCAGGCTCATCTGTCTTTGTCTGGAAGCGCTGCTGAAGCCTGTCCCCCCAGGGGGGCTGTGCTGGCATTTCCCAGAGCAGCTAACATGGTTCCGAGCATCACATGTCTAGAAGGAGACTCGGCCCCACCCTGCGCCATTCACACCATCTCTTCCTTACATGTGAGCCCCTTGTGGCAGTCACGGTGTCAACCCCTCTTCTTGTGGGCCCCCCTCTTTTTTGCCACCCCTCTAGTTTTCCCAACAAGGTGTCCTTCTCCAGGGACCGGTCTCTCCTGGCAACATGTCCAAAGTCTCTGTGTTAGTCTGGGTAGACTAAAGAAACAAATTCATAGACACGCTTACAGATATAAGCGTAAGGTGTATATACAAAAGGAATGGAACATTGAGAAAGCATCCCAGCCCAGTCCAGTCTAGAGTCATAAGTCTGATATTAGCCCATATGCCCAATGCCAGTCTATAACGTCTCCTTCTGACTCACAAAATTATAGGCCAGAGTCCCGGCGCTGGCAGGAGTCTCCCCATGGCTCCTCGCTTCCAGGGCCCAGGGCCCATCGACAGCATCCAGTGGCGGTAGAAGCAATTCAGCGCTGGCAGGGGTCTCCACATGGCTTCTCCAGCTTCAGAGGTCTGCTTTCATCAGGGTAAGGCCGTGTGGCTTCTCCTCCAGCTCTTCCAGCTCATCGGACGCTGCCATCTTGTCTTGTGTAGTTCGTCATCTCGCAGACTGACTCCCAACAACTGGGGAGATGGCTTCCCATATCCACGAGAGAAATATCACAAGATTTCCCAGAAATCTCAGGAGAAAGCCATGCCCACACAGAGGCCTCATTGGCTACTCAATGGCTATCTCCAGATTAACAGGCTAGACTCCACCCTACATCCCAACCATAAAATTAGCATCACGAATATATGACCACCACTCTGGACTCTCTTGCCTCCAAGGTGAGCTCTCAGTTACCAGTCTGGGGCACTTTCTGTATTCCTCTCCTGCACCACGATTCAAAGGCATCCATTCTTCTTCAGGCTTCCCTGTCCAGTGTCTACCTTTCACCTGCAGGTGACAGAGGGAAGGAGGACCTAGATCTCAGCGTAGACTGAATTCTCTTTAGCATTTCTCCCTGGTGAGGTTCCTGTTCTTGGGATGGGGTGGGGGGTGGGGGGGGGGTTTGAACCTGTAGCCAAGACTCAGGGCCATCCAGTGAAGTGTGACTCATACAACGACTCTTTAGGACAGACGAGAGGTGCCCCAGAGGGTGTCTGAGACTGTCCACCCTGGCAGACAGATGGCCCCATCCTTCTGCCTCAGGGCAGCTGGCAGGTTCAAACCGCCAGCCTTTCAGGTAGCAGCTGGCACTTAACCCTCTGCTCCACCGAGGACGGATCTGACCGTAAGGCTGCTAGAGACAGAGGATTTGGGGTAAACCTGGTGGGATTTTCTAGAGATGCCCGCCCAGAGAAGTTTAGGGGAGCTACAGTGCAACTGTAGAGTACAGGCCGGTTGTTTCAGTCCACTCAGAAGAAAAGCCTGGTGGTTGCGCTCTGGGAAGCATTCACCCTCCAAGACCCCCAGGAGCACAGGTCTAGGCGGACACACGTTGCTAGCCAGGAGTGACTCAGTGGAATCCGCGGCAGCTGGCTACAGTGAACCAAAGAATAAAAAGTGCTCAGGATGTTCCTGCCCCGTGAAGCCTGTTCTAGAAACAGATTCTTCCATGGCGGTCTGCCTGCCGCAGCCTCCAAATGCCCTCTTCTATGGATAGGGCCTCCTGGGCTGGTCCTCCTGCTTCAAAGACACCCTCCCCCCAAAGTTCAGTCATCCATAGCCCCCCCCCCCAACTCCCTTGTCCCTCAGCATGTAAGTGGTCAAAGAAATCATTCTCTCCCTCCCTTTGGAGCCCTCCTCCAAGTGATCTGGAACCCCAGAATTTCTGTCTCAATGGCCCGCCACTACTCTCAGCACCAACCTGGATTTCTTTCTCAAGCCCGTCCTGCCAGCACTTGGCCATGTATGTCCCCACTGCGTGCCTCTCCGGGCCTTAGGGGTGGTCAAGGAGGGGCTGCTTGTGGGCTGCGGATGGGACTAAGCATCCCTCCATAGAACTGGCGCCTCTCTAGTCTGATGCCTCCCTGCTCATGGCAGACAATGGAGCCAGGGACGGGAGGAGGAGGGTGGCTCAAAGGCAGGCGAGGCCACAGGTCTCAGGGCACCACTGTGTTCCAGCAAGGAAATTCAAGATGTCAGACGTGGCCTGCTCAGTGTCTATGAAGGTCTACCTGTTACGTTGTGAGGCAACAACATAGTTAACAGTTTTTAATGTTAACATTGTAAAACATTGGGTTTGCCATTTAAACATATTTGGATAGATGAAATGATGGGCCTCCGGGCTTCCCTCCCATCACTTCCCAGACGCCACACATGTTAGACAGAAGTTTGGAAGGGTCCCCCTGAGAGCCTGAAAGCCAGAGACCTCAAAGACCCCAGAGAGAAGACGCTCCACAGAGATGCAAAAACCCCATGACACCACGTCTACGGAGGGTCAGAGCTCTGGAACTCAACAAAGACCTTGACGCGTGCCATCCAAGTGAACACCAGGCACGCATTTGTTACTGTGTGATCCTTTTCAAAAACAAAACGAGGCATCGCCGTTCCTGACTCAAGAGCTTCCTGGCTTGGCTGGACCCACCACTCGGCAGTGGACATCTGTAGACCACGTCCCGATGGATGGTTCACGGCACATCTGCACAGCTTAGTGCTCCATGCCGCCATGTACATAGCGTGACCCACAGCACAAGCATATTGCAGAGTCGCTTGGTGGAATGGCCTGTTGGCCCCTGCTGCACATCTGCATGGCATATTCTGGGAACAGCCTCTCTGGGGTACTGTGGGGCACAGCTGTGGGTATTACTGCACAGCTGGGTCTTCTATCATCAACTCCAAATCATACTCACTCTTCTCCCTGGCATGTGCCCCAAGCTCTCTTTTGCAGAGACTTTCAAAGAGCCAGATTCCCATTCCAAGAAAGCGTGTATGTCTTGAGACCAAGAGCCCCTGACGAAGGGACCCATGTGGGCTCCAACTTCCATCGTTCCCTGAGAACTTCAGAGTGGGGTCCCTGAATACTGCCTAGTCCAGGAGCCCTTTGAAAGCACACAGGGACATGAGTGAGTCCACCATTTCTTTCCTCCACTGCCATTTCTTCTTCTCTCCCTCCGTCTCTTCTGCTATCTTGCTCTTGCCTACATCTGACCAATTGCCTCCAATTCATGGTGACTTCATATACTATAGAACAAAAGGTTGTTCAGCTCTGAGCCATGGTGCTTTCAAGTGTTAGTCCAGGTAGACTAGAGAAACAAATTCATAAACACATATGTGTATTTAAGGGAGAGGTTTATATGTAAGAGGAATGGAGCATGGAGAACAAATCCCAATCCAGTCTAGTCCAGTCCAAGTCCAAGTCCATAAGTCTAATTTTAGCCCAGATGCCCAATACCAATCCATTAGTCCTCTTCAGACTCACAAAGCACATGCAATGATGCCAGGACAATCACATGCCAGAGTCTTGTATATCCAGTGGCAGTAGAAGCATCTCAGTGCTGACAGTAGTCTCCACATGGTTTCTCCAGCCCCAGAGGTCTGGTTCCTTCAGGGTAAGCCCATGTGGTTTCTCTCCCAGTTCCTCCAGGACTCGGGGCTTATCAGCATGCTGCCATCTTGTCTTGTCAGCGGAGCGTCTCCCAGGGACTGAGTTGACAGTTTCTCACAGGGGGAAATATCATGAGATTTCCCAGAATTCTCAGAGAAAGTCATGTCCACACAGAGATCATGCTGGCTATCTCCAGATTGACAGGGTACACTCCCAATCGACACAAATACATGACTGCCACCAGGTTGCCTCTAAGATTTTCATCAGCCATGTTTTTAGAAGTAGCCTGTGAAGCCTTGGTGCCTCGTCTGTCTTGGGGTGGAAGCTCTTCTACGGTCTGTTCACCTGGCTGAACCTGCTGGCATTTGGAATACCAGTGGCCTCCCTTCTAGCACTCCGACGCCATCTAAGTCAGCACTGCAGACAGCCTAGTGGTCTGAGATTCTGGCCCATAGCAAAGCCTGCCTTGGCTATTCAAGCTATGGTGGAACAAACGAATCCATTCTGCAAGTTCTGGGCTCCTGCTGTCTTCTCCTTGGGGTGCTCCCCAGGCCATCTGGCCGGACTTTGATCCTCTGGCCCGAGACCAGAGCTTGTCCATCAGAGAGTGGCATGGTGAGATGCAAAGAACACAAGTCCGGGAATCCTCAGAGAGACCCCAACTGAAGGGGGGCTTGACCCAAGTCCCTTATGACTGGACTTGGAGCCCACGCCATCTCTACCACTGAAGCAAACTATAGTTGTTAGACCACTTTGAGCCCCAGTGTCATCCTCTATTAAATGGGGATCGCACCTTAGCGATAGGGTTCTGAGTGGATACCCGGTACCTGCTGCATGGCTGCTGTGGTTCGGTGACAGAGTCCGTTCCAACTCCCAATGACTCCATCTGCAACAGAGCAGACCGCCGCCCACTCCCAGCCCATCCCCACAACCAGGCCCATGCCCTTTGCTGCTGCACCTGTGTCCGTCCACCTGCCTTCCTCTTTCTCACGAATCATCTGCTTTTCCAAGGAGATGCCCTTCTCCAGGTGTTGGAAGAAGACAGAACTTTCCCACAATTATTATTCTTCAAATATTAGGCAACCTATTTACTAGCATTTGTTATGGAAGTTAGCTACACCCCCTGTAGTTCCCAGTTACTTAAGGCTTTTGTGTTATCTCACTACAGAGCTAACTCCTGAGCTGTTAGCATGATGGTTCCCTTCCTTCGAAGGCTGTGGGCAGATTCACACGCTGATGTTAATGATCTCTAGCCTAATCTGTTTAGCCGCATCCAGGAGTCTGGGTTCTTGTCTCCTCACATGGGACCCTGATAGCGCCCTTCTCTATGTGTGCACATGGCACAACCCCTTCCTGTGACGTATGTCTTTACCTGTAATCGGGATCCTGGCTTGGCTCCAGAGGGTATATAGGGATGGGATGTAAGTTAGAGGTTCTCTCTCTAGCCTGCCTCTCTCAAACTTGCGTCCCTCCAGGCTGCCGCTCTCCAGTCTCCCTCTCCTTGTGGACCATCTAGCAGGGTGGAGGTGAGCATGTACCATGAAAGGATATATATGTAACTTCTGATGCTCTTTTTCCTCTCTCGTGATCTCTATATCAGTTATAATAATAAATTATAATTATTATAATAAATTATAATAAAATAAAATAATATATTATAATAAATTATAATTATCACTACACAGCTGCCTGTTGAACCCTTGCTGTGAGTATATCAGAGAACTGATCACCCCCTGATATCCAGGGACATGTTCTTCCAAATAACCTCTCCAAGGTGCATGAGGCTAAGTCTCGTCATCCTCACTTCTAGGGAGCATTTGAGCCGTGTCTCTCTCAAGACAGACTGGTGTCATTTCCTGGCAGCCCACAGTACATTCAATATTATTCCTCGGCTGTATGACTCAAATGCAGAGATAGAAAGATAGGTGGATGGGTGGGCGGATAGACAGATAGATAGATAGATAGATAGATAGATAGATAGAGCTAATGTCGATCCCTCCCAAGGTTCATTTTCCACCTGAAAATGTCCTCTGAAGCATTTGCTCTCTCCAAGCCCAGCCACCCTTCCTGAAAAAGAAACCATTCCCTTCTCCACATTTCAATGGGTCTATGAGTAGCCCTGCAGTCTGTTGTTGGGTACAACTGAATCAGCTGCAAGTTGGGGTGACCGTCATGCAGAGTCAGATTGTCCAACAAGCAAGGTAAGCACAGACTGACTTATTCTTATTTGTTAATCTGTCGTGAACATCTTTACATGGTGTTGCTGGCTTGTGATGAGAGCCCTGGCCAATCGTGCACTTCGGATGAGGAAGTCAGCACAAGTAAGTCCATGCTTGCTTACCTTCCCTCTTGGGCAATCCTCCCAGACCTTCTGGAAAGAGAAAAAAAATGTTGCCCAGTGCTGCGCCTCTCCCGCAGTGGTCGGTATGTAGGAGTTCATTGTTGTGGTCTCAATCCGTCTCATCGAGGGTCTTCCTCTTCTTTAGCCAACTGTCTACTTGACCAAACATGACATCCTTCTCCATTCCTATTGCTCAGTGCAAGGTGCATCAGACAAAGAGTCTTACCATCCTTGCTTTGGAGGAACAGCCGACTGTGCTTCCTCCCATGGGTGTGCTCATCCTCCTGGCAGTTCACGGCGTATGCAATTTTCCTCACCAAGACCATCATTCAAATGGATCGATTGTTCTCCGCTCTTCCTCACTCATTGTACAGCTTTCACATGCCCAGGAGGTGATTACACATAGCCCAACTGGGGTCAGGAGCACCTTGGCTATCAAAGCGCCACCTTTGCTCTGTAACACTTCAAGGACGTTTCTTACGGCAAATCTCACATGTGTTTGCCACACTCAAGATTCTCCTAAAAGTGCATAGTTTGGTTTCTTGGCTCCTTGTTCCCTGGACATTGATTATTGATTCAAAATTAAATCCTTAACAATTCCATCTCTTTAGCCACTTATCCTAGTATGGTGAGGACTTTCTCCCTCTCTCTCTACATACAATCTTGCACTTTCAGCAGCAAATGCTTCAAGTCATCCTTACAGCAAGAAGCCAGGCTGTCTCACATGCATAGCTCACACTGTCAGTGAGTCTGCCTCCATCCTGATGTCACGCAGAGCCCAGCTTATTGGGTTATTTTATCTGTATACTATTTGTATATGTATGGTGAAAGATGCCACCCTAGTACACACCTTTTCCAATCTGAAAGTGAGCACAATCTTCCTTGTTCTATACAAATAATTGCCTCTTTACCTAGATCCCAACCGAGCATAAGGAAGTATGCAGAAATTCCCATTCTCTGCACTGTTGTTCATAAGCCATTAAGATCTATATGATCCAATTCCTTTATTATGTATATTTTCTGATATCCCCCACCCCAATATCGTCTGAGCTCCTCCATGACAGAACTGACCACTTGATTATCGTTGAAGCTCCCGGATGTGACACAGGGCAGATCGAATGGAATTGAACGGCCGTCGATGAAGAGAGAGCTGTTCCCTGGCTATTTGAAGAAAGTGGGAATGATGGCTTCAGAGGTAAGATGGGGTGGGGCACGTCTAGACTCCAGGGAACTTTCCCTCGGTCACTCTGGCTTCTGTGCATATAGGAATATAGGGTTGGATACAGGAAAGAAGATTCACAAGAGACTAATCTTCAGAGATTATGAAACAAGAGCCCCAAAGGAAGTTGGCATGGAGTGACCCCAACAGATTTCCAAAGACCAATTCATCAGAAATGAGTCTATCACTGGCCTGCCTTCCTAGTCACCTCTGGAGGGACTTACACTTCCAACTTTGGGGTTGTTGGCCTAGTGAGTTTGCGCCAGGCAGGAACTCCTCAGAGACAGCTTCTCCTCCTCTCCTCGTCCTTCTCCCCACTTTGGAAATCAACACACTCATAGCAACGCTGTAGGACGAGGTCGAACAGTCTCTGTGAGTCTGTGAGACTGTAACCCTTTATAGAAGTAGAAAACTTATCTCTCTCCCACGGAGCGGCTAGTGGTTTCCAGCAGCTGATCTGGCAGTTAGCAGCCCGAGAGCCCTGTGGGCAATAGGACCATGAGGAATCCTGGGACTGGGCAGGCAGTGATCTGTTCTGCTGCACACAGGGTCCCTCTGGATCATACCCGACTTGATGGCCGTGGACCCATTTTATGCGATCTGGAGAGTCAGACACAGTTTTGATCCCAGGCGTGTGTCGATCCCGTCTGGCTTGTCAATAGCCCATTGGCAGTCGAATGAAGGGCCAATGGGAGCAGTTTAGGCACAGGAGAGCCAGTCCTGACCCCAAAGCTGGCCCTGAGAAGGCAGGAGGCTGGTGCTGAATAGCACCAGTGCTGGTGCCCAAACACGCCGGTTCGCGCTGCCCAAGCAGCTTCGGCCGTTTCTTCAGATCTTGGAGATGCTCCTGGATGCTGTTTGAACACAACATGATGGATGCCTTCTCCCGGGACACGTGGAATGTATTTTGCGTTTCCTCCTCTCTTGTTTCAAGCCTATGAATTTACTTAAGACTCTGGGAGTGGCCATCTTGGCAAAATGACTTTCCCATCAGCCAGCTCGACTTCCCCCCCTGCCTCTCACGGAGCACGCGTTCCACAGAAAACCCAGGCGCCCCACTGCTCCGGGCTCAGGCGCATCTGCCGTCCAATTTGCAGCTCGCAAAAAGGAAGTGTTAATTAATTGGCACATGCACCTGAGCAGGGAGTACCGGGCGGCTGGTGAGGGGTGGGGGGGGGGAAGGTCTCCGCAGTCTCCTTCTTTTCATGGGCAAGGGGACAGTGAGACGGGGAGGCTCACAGGGCTGGACGAGTAACAGGGACCTCTGGTCTCCCACAGGAGAGTGATCTCCAGATTTGGGGCATTACCATGAAAGGACTGTCCGATGCTCATAGGAATCCACTTTCAGTGTCAGCCTCGCAGGACCCTTTGCACTGTAGAGATCTCTCGGGAAAACAGGTCTGAGCTGGTGGGCTTCAGTCCCATTTTGTTCTTGGCTTTTGATTGGTGTCGAACGGAGATTGCAGACGGACTCCGGCTCCTTGAGAAGAGAAGCAGGAACATTTCCCGAGAAGGTGGAGAAAGGGGCCAGGAGAACCCAGAGAGGGGAGGGCGTGTGTGTCCCAGATCCATGTGGAGCTCCAAGCACTTCTCACTCATGGTCCATTAAAAAATAGAAATCAATGCAGTCAGCCGGGCTGAAGGAGGAGATTCCAGGCAGCCATTCCATGTGGAAGAACAAGGCTAACTAGGAATCCGCCCTCACCGGCTCCAAGTTCGCGATCAACAAGGTCTATCCCATCGCTGGTCCTCCCAGTTACAAGTAGCTGATGGAACAACCTGTCCCTGTCTGTCTTCCAGACTTTGTCACATCAGACCGAGACAAGATGCCGTCTGATGAAACAAGCATCTTGTGTCAACTGGCACCACAGAGGGGTGGAGAGGGAAAGCAGCTTCCCCAGAATACTAATGCTGGATTGGCAGTGTGAGACGTGGGATCCTGACCCTCTGCCTGGGACCCTCTCCAACACCCAGTTATGCCTTCCCGAAAGCTGTCCAATGCATCCTGGACACACACACACACACACACACACTCACACACACACGCTGTTCCAGCACAATAGTAATTCTCTCTCTCTCTCTCTCTCTCTCTTAACAATCATAGGGTTTACTAAGGAAGTTAATGGGTTACAGGGAAACAGGACACAGCCGTTTGGACAGGATAGTAACTGCCCCATCAGCTACCGAGGATGGTCTCTTTTGGGGGGTTTTGCTGTCTCAGTCCTTCGTCCCTTGCTCTGCCCACGCACTGTTTGTTGCGCAATGTTTCCAGGGTGGCCGATAAGTGTCCAGCAGGCATGCTAGTCTGCCACAGCCCTAGTTCATGTCCAACACAGTCATTCTTAATCTGCAATATTGTGTAAAGGTAGCATTGCTGCCGCCCGGCTGCAGGGTCAGAGGGAGGAAACAGGATAAGAAAAAGGTACAGATAGACTCCAAAGGCTCAGAGGACCTGGTGATTTGCTCCTCTAGCGAGCCCCGTCTGCCTCTCCATCGGTCACACCACAGTGCTGTTGGGCAGCCGGAAGCGATGCCCCCCGGTGTGTCAAAGACCAGCAGAGTCACCCGTGGTGGACAGGTTTCCAGTGCGGTTTCCAGAGTAGCACAGACAGGAAAGTCTCAGAACATCTGCTTATGGAAAAAAAAAAATTGAAGCATCATGGGTGACGTAAGGGGTCATGCGTTGGGCTGCTAACCACAGCCATAAGAAACCACCATGGTGAAAGATAAGGCTCTGTATGTCCCTACAGAGTTACCGTCTCAGAAACCCACAGGGACGCCTCTGCTCTGTCAGCTTCGACTGGCTGGCAGTGAGTTGGGAGTCTGGGGTCGTGCTGGTGCTAGCAGGAAGGGGCGACTAGGTCAGCCGCCAGGATGGGCTCTAACACAGAGCCAGGCAACAGCTCCTGCAGCAACACGGGTCAGCGCTAACTCAAAGGCAAGACCCAACCAACCTAAGCACAGGCAGGAAATAAATCTAAGGGCTGTGCAATAGCAACTTGCCTCTCACCAGGAAATACTGCGTGCCCTGATGGGTCCCTTGCACACCCCACCGACTGTCTCTCTCTCTCTCTCTCTCTCTCTCTCTCTCTCTCTCTCACCTGGCCGCCGAGGTGAAAGCTCCCTAAATGAAGAGAAGAGCTTTCCATGAGACCCTGAGGGACTGAGCCTGGCCCCTGAGGAGGAGGAAAATGACAGAGCGAACAGACTCGGAAGGTGCAGGAGGACAGGGCCTCTTGGGCAGGTCCCAGGGGGCTTCCAGGCTGGCTGCTTCCTGCAGCAAGTCTGAATCGGCATGCTCGGGCAGCGCACGGTGTATTTGAGACACTCGGGCCAGAAAGGGAGAATGAGAGAGGGGGATGCATATGGATGCCATTAGCTGGGCTGGCAAGGGACCGGATTGACAGACAATGGAACTGGCTAGCGGTGGTTTGGTAGGGTAAAACTTCCCCCAGAGGATCCTGGGAGGTTCCTTATACGAGTGGGGCTTTTCTGAACTGCAGTAGCCATGGGTTCTGTCCTCAAAAGTCTGAGGATTGAGAATGGAAATTCAAACCAGATATTTTATTTTTAAGTCCCACTTAGCAAATATTTTTCTCTGTGAAGAGTTTTGCATCTCTACTTTTCAGTGCCAGCCTAGCACAGAGCAAAACTTCACAAAGCGTTTGTTCAGTCGGTTACGTGCTGGGTTCTCTGTTACCAGATAGGGGTTTTAAATCCACTCAAATGCTCTTGGAAGAAAGGCACAGCTGTCTGACTGTGAAAGGGCAGATCTTGTGGAGCTGGTCTGCTCCGCACACAGGGTGGCCATGACTCAAGAGTTGACCCTGCAGCCCTGGTTCAAGTCTGGAGAACGTGGAGGCTGTGTTGGTGCAGGGCTTCAAGTCAGGCCTTCCCTGGAGAAGACCCTGGTTCGATTCCCACTCCTGGTACTGATCTGTCCGTGGAGTCTTTCTCACTGCTCTGAGTCCCGGCGTCTAGAAGAAGCCATCAAGGAAGAAAGTCCTTGCAATCTACCTTTGAAAAGTCAGTCAAGGACCACTCATGGATGCCAACAGTCTAACCGGCCAGTGACCTGGGGGCTGGGCAGGACCCAAGTGGCCAGCAGTTCTCCCCGTGTGCATCACTAGGGTCAGCAGGAGCCAGGGGTCAGCAGGGCCACAGCTAGCAGAAACTCAGAGGTCATAATGCGAAATTAGATGGATGCCCATGCATTTCCTGTCTTCCCTCACCCCCGCCTGAGCTGGGAGGGCGCTGGCGCTGGCGTGGGCAGAAGGCAGGACAGGTTGCCTTTAGCTCCTCCTACCCCAGACAGCTTGCCAGACCCACTGCAGGGAAGCCGGGCAGGGTTGCTTGAGATTGTCAGGAGAGATGCTCGCTCGCTCGCTGCCTTCCACTCACGGCTACCCTACAGGACGGGGTAGAACTTCCCCAGTGAGTTTCCAAGACCGTAACTCTTTGCAGGAGTAGAGAGCCCCATCTTTCTCCCCAGGAGCGGCTGGTGGTTTCAAACTGCTGGCCTTGTGGTTCATGGCCCAAAGCATAACCCACGACGCCACCCGTACGGGCCATGGAACTTAAGAAAGCTATGTGTTCTTTCCAAGTTTGCTCATCCGCAAAATGGACTCAGTTTATACAGGGCTGTAGCTCACAGGGCTGGAAATAACATCCCGGCCCGGCCACAGGGATCTGGCTGCTCAAGGCAGCTGGCCAATGAATCCATTTACCCCCCCTCCCCCCATGTGTGGATTTTGGAAGCCCTTTCTCTTGGAGCATTGACCAGGAAGCGTCCTTGCTCAAAGTGAGATATTGTAACCTTGGGAGATTGAGTGAGGGTTTTTACGGCCAAGGTGGGCCTTTGGCAATGCCCACTGTGAACGTTGTTCAAGCTAAAATTATTGTGGTGAGGCGCGGCAGGGTCAAATCAAAACTTTGGGCCCATTTTGGGCCTGTTCAGAATGCGTTCTGTTGTTGTCCACAGGCCCTTCCCAATCCACCTCTGCCGACAAGAACTAACTGGGTTTTCCCTTCGAGCGCTCCAACCCCTCTGGTTCTTGGCATGGCAAACATTGCGGCTCTAACCCCAGCCCGGGCAGCTGTTGAAGCACATGAATTCCCAATTAACGAAACCATAAAATAAAAATTTTAAAAACCACTAAATAGCTGAGTGCCAAATACTCTTCCAAGAGTATAATTATTGGAAATTTAAACGTAGTTCCGTATTTTTTTTTTTCAAAAGACCGGTTGAGGAACTTAGCTTTTAAAGAGCGAGCCGCTTGAAGGTTCACTTTCAAATTCACTGCCACATTCAGCCAGATGGTGACAGAGCTGAGTGTCCGGCTTGTGGGGTTTAACCTTCTCAGAAGTATCCAGAGTCTGCCTCAGGAGAACTACATCCGGCTGGGCCCTGAGGGCAAGAGTGGGGAGACTTTGACTCGCACACGTTGGACGTGTTGTCCGGAACAAAGACCAGTCTCAGGAGATGGACATTGTGCTTGGGAAGGCAGAGAGGCATCAGAAAAGAGGGAGAGCTTCCCCAGCATGGATTGACATGGCGGCTGCCATAATGGTCTCCATGCTCACACCTGTTAGAATGAGCAGGCCGTGTTCAGACCCCTCGCCGTACAGAGGTTCACGATGAGCTGGAATCAACTTGCCAGCAGCAGAAGTTGTTTCGCTGAGTGCAGCCCTGGTGGCTCGTTGGTTAGACACTTGGCTGCTCACTAGGTCAGTAGTTCAAACCCACTGGGAGGAAGTTGTGGCGCTCGGCTTCAGTAAAGACAACAGTTCTGCTCTGTGCCTTGGGGTCACCCTGAGTCGGAATCTACCCCGAAGGAGGTGACATCGATTGTTTTCATCCCCAATTTGACTGGGGAGGGCGGGGGGGGGGGGCAGAGAAGATGGATTGCATCTACTGAGTGAGCAGCTGTTGGCCACGCCCTTTTTTTGAGCGTGACTTTTCCAGAACAGCCACGGATGGCAGTTTTCACTCGGGTCACGTGTCATCTCAGAGCGGCTTGTTTCTTTCTGTATTCTTATGAACACAGAGTCTAGCCTTGCCTGCAAGGTTCACATGTAGAATCCACCTTCGGGGAGAGGTGAGGGTCTTTGTGGCTTAGCCAGTTCCGGTGACGACCTGCTCAGCACAAGGTTGGCTGTTCAAAGTCACTGGATGCCCCACAGGAGAAAGAGGAAGCTGTCTGCTTCCGTAAAGGTTCACAGCATTGGAAACCGTACAGTACAGCTGGACTCCATCCTCTTGGACAGCTCTGAGTCCGAACTGGATGAGCTGGCAGTGGTTTGGGTTCTGCTTGGGTTCTGCAGGGCCCGGAGTGGTGAAAGCAGTCAACAGGCTCAGCACGTGGAGGTGCTGCTAAAGAAGGACCTGTCAATCTATCTTCCACAATCTGACATCAAAACCTGTGTGGGTTGCAGCTGTCCAAAGGCAAGCCATCATGAGAAGAGCACAGGACGGGGAAGTGTTTCAGTCTATCAGGGCCTCTGTCAATCAGGGTCAGGGTTGATAGCAGCTAAGAACAATAAGAACTTTCAGCATCTACTTTTGTTGAAAAAAATCAAAAGAAAGGAAATTCTTTTAATCTATACCACATTCCTACACACACCACTATTTTACAAATGCGAGATCGTGAGTCACAAAGATGTTAATGACCTTGCTCCAGTGTTGGACTCAGATTCAAACCCAGGCATCTGGATTTGTCACTCTTGGGTGTTAGTGTGAAATTGTGGCGAACAGAAAGGTTATTCCCCAGATTGCCGCCACCCCTCCCCGCACCCTCCCACCTGCCCCCATAATGTTTGCCAAACCTATGGCACTGCCTATATACTTGAAGGTCAAATGCTTAAAGGTGATCTACCTGAAGGTATCAGCCATCTAGAGCAATCATAGTTTCCCAAAGTGGGTGCCACCACCCCGCAGTGGTGTGTGGAATGATCTAAGGGCATTGTAAGAGCAGATACCTACACCTTACCCTGGATTCTGGGGCTGGAGTACAAAAGGCTTTCATTGCTAGGGAAGTCATGTGGAATTTTTTTTAAGAGGACAGTAGACCATATAAGTTTAGAAACCTCTGAATCAGACTCTATACTCTGTCCCACCTCCTCTGAAAAGGATCATGGATTATTCCCCAGGAGAACCCTCAGACACAAAAGTCAAGCCAATTCAAGGAGGACCAAGGTTAGGTTGTCATCCTGACTCTAGAGTCTGCCCGTTTGTTACATGTGTGCCTTCCTGTCACATGTATGTCCTAGTGTCTCCCCTTCTTATTGTGTGTCTACCCCTAGCTCATCCCCTTCCTGCCTCAGTATGCCTATTTTACAACCCCTACCTGTTGCACATGTGGTTACCTATCATTAAGGGGGCTTGCACGTCCCCCAAGTGTGTATGAGCCTTGGTTGGAAATGTATCCATTCTCTCTGGGCAGACCTGGATCCTGAAGTCCTGGCTGTCTGGGAGGTGAACAATTTGCATGTCTGATCTTGTCTGAGGTCTCTTTAACTTTGCCCCTCAATTACACAACCGCCCCTGGGACCCATTCAATTGCAGAGGTTGGTACCTCATATGAAATGAGTTTCTTTATATGGCCCTTTGCCTTCTTGGATGTGTGTGTGTGTGTGTGTGTGAGAGAGAGAGAGAGAGAGAGAGAGAGAGAGAGAGAAGCAGTTTAGGTTTTCCACTCCACCCCAACACCTCCCCCTGAGTCCTTATTACAGTTGCCCAGACCTCTGATAATAGAAAATAGTTATTATGCAAATAGATGGAACTATCAGGAGGAGACTGGTCAGTTATCATGCACATGCCATTGTTATGTGCTGTCCATTTGCATGGTTGAGGGATTCTATAGGAAAAATCCTGAATGACACCCAAAACCCAACCCAAGTCACTGCCCTAGAGTCAATTCTGACAGCCGGTGACCCAAGAAAGAGTTCCCAAGCCTGCAAGTCTTTCCAGAACCCGACAGCCTCACCTTTCACACACACAGCAGCTGGTGGATTTGAACCACTGCCTTGTAATGAGCAGTTGAATGTTTACTTGATGGCCTGCCAAGGTTCCTATGATATGTGATCCATTTAAAAAAGATGAAAGGAATTTAGAGTCACTGTACCAAAAAGAATGGATGGGCATCCAGTCTTTGCAGAAAGAAGGAAAGGATCTGAACCTTTGAGGTACTGGAGGAAGGAATTTAGGCTATCGTGAAGGCAGTGGGGGAGGAACAAGGACCCAAGACTCCACAGAACTGAAACTGCAGCTATGCAAGCAGCAGGCACACAGTTCATCCCATTGGACTCAGACATTTATTTCTATTAACACCCCACTGACCAACCGACCGAGGGACGCAGATTCTATGATCACTAGGAAGAGCCTGCCCTGGACTTGTGCCTGCTGGGTTCTCTGCCTCTGGTCTACAGCCAGACTGTGGGTTCTTGGATCCATTGCATCTGCCCGAGCTCTCTGCCCATCATCACCCTCCCAGTCTGAGCATGTGTTGGTTTTGACCTCAAACACCTCTTTCCTTGTTCCACGATTCTCTGCTTCTGTCAAAGGTAGCCCTTCTGACTTCAGCTGTGCAGTCACGGACAGCCCCCCTCCCATCTTCTCTCCAGTGACTGACTGCTCTGTGTGGCTCATCCATTTTCATTTTAATCTGTGTGTCTCAGTCCTAGAGATACACAGATACTCATCCCCACCCCCCAACCCACTCCAGTCACGTGGACACACCCATCCCACTGTCACCCTCTGAAACAGCTGGCACCCTGACCTTTCACTGTTGCAAGAGCACCTCATCAGTTTTGTTCAATTAAAAATGCATTCGCTTAGTGCTTTTGCTGTTCACGAGATAATGCATACTGGCTGTAAAGTACCCCAAATGGCATATACTCACACATAGCAGGGGGACGGGAAAAAGAAAACAAAAGAAAAAGTCCTTCACATCCACATGGGAGAAGCCCCAGTTATAATCAGGTATAAACAGAGACGTGCGTAGCTGCCCTAGGGTGGTGCAAAGGGTTCACGCAGCAGCCACAAGGTTGCTCTGCAGAAAGGCCTGGCAATCCTCAGAGGCAGGCTCCACAGGGACACAAAGCGAGCTGTTGCCACGAGCCCCAGGTGACACCACAGCAGCTTAGATGATACACATAGGTGTTCACCTAGATGGATAGGGAATGTGCTTGTGCTCCTATATGTATGTGTGTGGGCTGGGGGCTCTAAAAAAACTTCTAGAATATATATATATTATATATATATATATATATATTCTAGAATATATATATTCTGGAAAGATGCACAGTCAAAGCCTGAATTGAGATGGTATGAGCTGGAATCACCTCACTGGCAGTGGGTTGGATGAACATTTCTTTTCTTTTTAAAAAATCATCACAATCCATACATCTCTCCATTGAAAACATCCACTATATTTGCACATATGTTGCCATCAACATTTTCAAAACATTTTCAACTTGAACCCTTGATATCAGTTCATTTTCCCTCCTTTCTTCCTCATGAACCCTTATAAATTTATAAATTCTTTTTTTCATGTCTTACACCACAGCTGTCTCCCTTCACCATCAGCTTTCTTCACCACATTTGCTATGCACCCATTTTGTTTTCAGAGATCATTTCAGGAAGATGAGCATCACAGAATGCCAGATTATGAGAGCAAAGTGTTCTTGCATTGAAGGAGTACTGAGTGGAGGCCCAATATCTGTCTGCTACCTTAATACTTAACATATAAATATATTTACATAGATATATTTCCCTATCATTATATATGAATATATTTACATGTGTACATGCCTGTATTTAGACCTCTATAAATGTCCTTTGCCTTCTAGTCCTTTCCTCTTTTTCTTTGTACTTATCTCTTGTCCCACTATCATGTTCAGCCTTCATTTAGGTTTCATTAATTCCTCTGGGTTGCATTACCCTTGATCAAGCCCTACCAGGCCTCCTATACACTCTTCACCATTGATTTCGAATCACTTGTTGTTCCCTTGTCCCTGGGTTTGTTAACAGTCACTCCTTTCCCCTGTCTCCCCTTCTAGAACCTGGGTCCCCTCGGAACTATTGGTCCCATTGTTTTCTCCTCTGGGTTATTTATCATACCTATCTCATCCAGATAGACTTGCAGAAACAATAATAAGCACCAAAACAAGACAAAGCAAAACAAAACAACAAAACAACAACAACAACCAAAAAAACAGCACCAAAACCCATTGACAAAAAAGAAAGAAAGAAAGAAAGAAAAGTCTATGAGATTTATTTTGAAATAGCGCCAGGTCTGTCTGTTGACTTTTAAGGAGTGCTTTCCAGTTGAATCTGATGGGGTGTCACACCCTGGCCCCAAAGCCTAGTTTTTGTATTCCCCAAGGACGTCATTGCTTTGCTCCCCTTGCTGCTCTGCTGCATACCCTTAGCGTGTAGCCCGCTGTGGTGAGGTCAGATTGGGCACAATTCCCACACTGTGTCTTCAGTGTCATCCTCTGTAGCGCTATGGGTCAGTGAGGGACATCATGCCTGTGTCTAGTAGTGGGGCCAGCCCTCTGGTCCTCTCTGTGCATTGGCTGCTCTGAGCAGGAACATCATCCTCGGGGCCTGGTGGGCCAGGATGTGTTGGGGTGGACCTTTCTGAAGGTGATGTTTCCATCGCTCTAAGAGTCTAGCCCTCTTCAATGCTCCGCACATCTAAGCAGCATTGGGGCATCTGCAGAGAAGAAAATCCTGTTCCTTTCCAATGTTCTTTGAGTTTTTAAGGGGAGGGGGGTGGGCAGGAAGCAGTCTGAAGAAGTGAAACCCTAGTTGTAGGGCAGTTGGGGGTAGGGATCCCCAACCAAATTCTCCTCGGACAACCCTTGCTCCCCTTGCAGAGTAAGCAGGTGCAGGGTCATGATTGAAAATTGCCCCTCTGCCCACTTTCTGGCCTCTTCGTGTTCAATATTCTTTAACTTAGGCCTCACCACTTCTCTGTCAGTGGGTTCGCCATGGTGGCCTGTGTATGGCTGTGATGCCAGAAGCTATGTCACTGGCATTTCAAATCCCAGCAGGGTCCCCCAGAGCCTCTGGACTGAGAAGAGATGACGAAGAAGGGCTCTGCTCCCCACGCTGGAGGAAGACGCTGTGGCAAACTTTGTGCGGACCTCCGGAGCGTTGTCAGATTCTGACAGCTCAAAGCACAGAAGCAGACCATCACCAGAGAGAGTGACACGGTGCCTGCAGCAGTGATCCCAAATATGACCTTCTGGGATGACCTCTCCGTCTCTCATTTAACTGGCCCCGCGGATGCCCTCAGAAGCCACACCTGTTCTCATCGGACCTGGCTCTCTGCACAGTATTGGTCTATCAAGACTCTTCCTGGGTTATGGCTTATTACAGAAAACTGTCTTCGTGAGCGTCAATCCTGCTCCAATGCCTGCGGGAAAGATCAGCAATCGGAGTGAGCTGGTCTCTCTGTGCAAAGCTTTTGGCCCCAATTGAGCCAAATGCTTGTGAGGCCAAGACATTTGCTTAAAATGGAAATAGCAAGTCATGTGAGAGTCCACGTTCAGTAACTGTCACACGGCCGGTGAGTGGTGATCCCTAGACCCTCTTCCGCCAGTTCCTGGACATCAGTAACAGTTTCTTTGTGTGTCCAAGTGGACGGCCGCACCGCCGCTGGTTCCTCTTTGAGGTCTTCCCAATCGTCTTTGACACGCTTGAACACACTAAACTCTGGGATTTGACATAGGCCAGCATTTCTTTGAGCTTGGTGCCCATTTTCCATGATTTGGGAGATGTTCCCTTGAGTTTTGCTGAAGATTCCATATTGGCTTGGACCTTAAAATTGTGTGTGTGCGTGTGTGTGCGCGCGCGCGCACAAATCTTCCCCTCTTCTTTTCATTTTTTGAAGAATTTGTCTGCAGCCAGCCACTGATCAAAGCCTTTGCCACAGAATTGATACAGACTCATAGCAAGCCTGTTGGACAGAGTTGAACTGCCATGTGGGTTTCTGAGATGTCACTGTTCACGGCACTGTTCATCTTTCTTCCCTTGGTAGCACAGACCTGTTGAAATACAGTTTGTTTGGAATAAGCCCCGGGCACAGACCTGTTGAAATACAGTTTGTTTGGAATAAGCCCCGGCAGGTACAAATGTTCCACCTTCTTTGGGAGTTTTTTTTTCCCTTTCCACTAGTCAACAGATTACCCAGAGATGCTGTGACTCCAGGTTGATGTTTTTTCTCTTCATTTCTTTCCGCTTGAGAGATGCTGACTTTCTTCTCCCTTTTTGCCTTCCTTTCTCCCAATCTTTATCCATTTCATTGTCTTCTTTCACTTCTGGAGGTCCACAAGGCGCCTTTCAAGTATTCAGGAGCACAGATGCCTTGTTGACTGTGGGGTGCCTCCCCCCAAGCCACGCTGTCTTCCATCACTTCATGGGAATGTGAAAGTTGGACCGTGATCAGGGAAGACCGCTGATAAATGGGAACATTTGGGATTCTGGTGTTGGCCCAGAGTGTGGATAGTACTGTGGATGGCTAGGATGACAGACGACTCTGTCTTAGACAACGCAACACCAGAATGCTCCTGAGGAGCAAGGATGTTGGAACTCTGTCTTGCGTCATTTGGGCATGGTGTCAGGAAAGACTAGTTCCCGAAAAGGGACGCCATGCTTGGTAAAGCAGAGAGTGCTGACGAAGAGCAAGATCCTCAGTGAGCTGTGTTGACCCCGTGGCTGCCACAGGAGGCTCTAATACAACTGCCGCGGAGAGCAGAACTCGGGACCAGGCCGTGATCCCGGGGGCTGGAACTGCCACGAGGGCGTGTCACAACAGCAACAACATTACAGCAGGTATGAACTGGTACCCGAGTGCCGACATATTTTGAGTTATATGCATAGTTGGAATTTCTTGAAACTTGAGTCACACCAGATGTGTTGTTTTAGAGTGGTTTCCTTTAAGGACACATCTTGAATATCTTTCCCTATCAGGACACATAAATCTCGACTTCCTCCTTCTAAAGGTTCCCCGGGAGGAGGCCTCCAAAAGTTCACGGATAAGCCCCATGATCTTGCGATGCTATTTCTCTGTGAACTCCTGGAAGCACCCCCAGTAGGGTTGCGAGGTCTAAAGACACCACAATGTATCAAGCCATTGGTGACGATGAACAGACAGCTTGGTCCCAGTACAGTTTTCTTTAATGAGTCACCATGAATTGTGGACCCCTCTTGGTGCTCACCTGCGGGAGTATGTCTGTAGATGTTAGATTTTTGTTTATTTCCTTTCTGGGAGACAATGATCATTTGGAGATTGTGGGGAGGATTAAATAAGATAATTAACATTTCCTTATGCTCTAGAACTCCTATTTCTAAAGCCCTATTTATATTCATTAGGTGCCTTCGTACCTGTGCTGCCCCACAGTCACTGTGAGTCTGGTGGACCAGAGAAACGAATTCATAGACACACTCAGATATACATAGGAAAGAGCTTTATATATAAGAGCAATTGAAAAGTGAGGAAACATCCCAGTCCAGTTCAGATCAAGTCCTTAAGTCCAATATTATCCCATATGTCCCACACCAATCTAGAAAATCCTCTTCGGACTCACACAACACATACAATGACCCAGAATGCAGGAAGATTGCAGGCCAGTGGGTGGAAAGTCTTGTGGATCCAGTGGCGGTGGAAGCATCTCAGCACTGGCAGGGGTCTCCCTGTGGTTCCTTCAGCTCTGAAACTCGGACTGCCTTCGGTTAACTTCCTGTGGCTTCTCCACAGAAAGGTCTCACAGGAATGAGCCCAGAGAGGATGTCTCCCACCTCCAAGGAGGAAATACCAGAGTTCCCAGAATCCTCAGGAGAAGGCCATGCCCACACAGAGGCCTCATTGGCCATATCCTGACGGATAGGCCAGACCTCCGACATTCTTGTTCCTCAAATTGACACCAGATTATGGAACTACCACAGTGACCAATGAACCACTGGCCACTCCTGCACCATCCTCAGAATCGGTCTTACCTTTGAGTCCGCTGATGCAGCCATTGTGTCCACCCATCTGGTCCACAGTCTTCCTCCTTTTCGCTGGCCCTCCCTTTTACCTTTCTCCAGAGGCTGGCCTCACTTGACAAAAGAGACAAAGCATGTGACACGAAGTCTCACCGTCCTTGCTTCTAAGGAGCATTCTGGCTGTGCTCCTGAGACAGATTCATTTGTACTTTGGGTATTTTTAATATTCTTTTTGATTGAGAAGCCTCTGCTTTGCAGGACTTGGTGGGGAATCAGAATCTCTGTCTGTTTCCAGCCCACTACCATCAATTCTATTCCGACTCATAGTGACCCTACAGGACAGAGGACAACTGTCCCGTGGGAGTTCTGAGACGGGATCTTTATGAAAGCGGGCTGCCTCGTTTTCCTCCCATGGAGCCGTGGGGCAGTTCAAACCACCAACCTTGTGGGCAGTAGCTCCATAATTAACCTGCTCTGCCTCCAGGGTTCACTGCCATGTGGATGCACCAGAAATGCCTATGACTCGCCTTTGCAGCCATGCAAAAGCCGATGACCCTACTCCACCAATCAGATGTACCCACAGTATACTCTGTCCTGGTGCTAAGACATCTAAAGGGATGTAATGTCTTAATTGATGTTTTCTATTGTACTTCTTTGGGTTCTAATATCCATTACAGCGGCTATACTGGGACCCACAGATAAACCTCACAATTAAAGTGTTTATTACAGAAGTTGACAAGTTATAATACCATTGAGAAATGCCCACAGATAATCTCCATGTTAAATGCCACAGATAATTTATCTCCAGATAAATGCCTCAGAACATCTCCACAAAAGGAAGAGCTCACTCCCTGCTGTTGCAACAGAGAGTTACTTCCCCTGAAAGTTCTGGGTAAATCAAGTCTCCAGTCCAAGGGCAATCAAGGTTAGGTCTGCTTCATGAGTCTGGGGTTCACCCATCTTATTACATGTGGGACCCCAATACCTCCCCTTCCTTTCGCCTGTATGCCCCTACGTCCTTCTCCTCATTACTGTGGTACCTACAGGATAGCCCCTTCCTGTGATATATGTCCTTATCTGTAATTAGGGAGATAATCAGAACATGTTACAAAGTTTCAGGTCTGCTCATACATGACCAAAGGGGCATACCACTCTGCTGTAAACCTTCATTGGTAGGCATTTAGCTCAAATTCCTTGGGTCAGCAAATCTAGCTGCCTCCCTTAAGTGCCCAGAGGCCCTCCTCTCCACCAGCCGGCCTCCTGTACAGCTCCTGCACAGCAGCACCCATCTTGACTTGCTGTGGCCTGGGCAGTCCACCCCCTGCTCCTGCTCTGGCTCCCAGTTCTGCCGCTGCTGCTCCTCGGGTGGCACAGCTGCCAGGGAGGTTCCCTGCCCGGGGATCAGCAGTCTGGCCCAGAGGACAAGCTGGGCTCCTGGCTCTTGCTGGTCATGCTTCTCCCAGGCCCCCTTTCTACACAGCGGGATGGCACACGAGGGAATTCCATTCACAATGACTCACAGGGGAACCCAGCAGCTCCCCTAAATTCCTGACCAGACCATGCAGGGAAAAGTCATTTGGTGGGCATTAGAGACTTCGGCTAGAAGAGCCACATCAAACAGTTCACTGCCTCTGAGGTAGGAAGCACACCCTCTCTCTGACAGCCAGGGCAGTGAAGATGAAGGCAATGTCAAGTTTTCCCTGGAGACACAGGAGGAATATGCAGTGCAGGTCCCACTGTGGCAACTACCCACAATCCAGCCCCTGAGCCTGGAAACACCTCCTGGACATCAGCCTCCCCACACCCTCAAGCAGAGAGAAATAACCAGGACAAGATCCCATTGCTTCCTTGTCAGGAGAACCGTCCCCTAACATATCATCACGGTTCTGGTAGGCGCCATTGTACAGTGATAATAAGTAAAGATGACAATAAATATGAGAGACTGAAATAATGAAGTCATTATTTATAGTAGCATGTTCACTTCAGCCCGGCTAGGTGGTCCACGTAGTGAGAGTGCCAGGCTTATTGCTAAGGAAGGCCTTTCAAATCTTTTGGAGACATGCAAGCCCCCTAATTACAGATAAGGCCATATATCACAGGAAGGGGCTATCCTGTAGGTACCACAGTAATGAGGAGAAGGACGTAGGGGCATACAGGCGAAAGGAAGGGGAGGTATTGGGGTCCCACATGTAATAAGATGGGTGAACCCCAGACTCATGAAGCAGACCTAACCTTGATTGCCCTTAGACTGGAGACTTGATTTACCCAGAACTTTCAGGGGAAGTAGCTCTCTGTTGCAACAGCAGGGAGTGAGCCCTTCCTTTTGTGGAAGAGACGATGGCCTCTGGCTGGCTGGAGCCTACAGGGGGAATATCTGTAAGCATCTGACTTCCCACCAAGTGTTGGCAGATAGCTTCTAATATTTGGTAAAACTTTGAAAATGGAGTTGGGGAAAAGTCTTCTATCAATCCCACACTTCCTCAAAAGCCCTTTCTCCTCCTTCCTTGTCCCATGACAAAGGGTGCTTCTTTGGGCCAATTTTACCTCCCTGAAACCAGTCACCATGGAGCTCACTCTGGCACAGGGTGGCCTCCCGCATGTGGCTACAACTCTGCCCCAGGAGACTTGCACCAACTGCCTTGGCACCAACAGTGAGCCACGGCCTTCTCCAGAGGCAACTCGGGGTGGGGAAGGCTCCAACCTCCAGCCTCTGAGTGAGCAACCAGCTCATCAACAGTCTACACCTGCCTGGGCTCCCATTTGAGCTGAGATGCTAGGAAGGAAAGACTGAGGGACTGTCGGAGAAGCATTTCCCTTCCTTCCAAGAAGAGAGAGAGCTGTGTGAAGAGGAAGTCTTTCTGCTCCTGTATTAGTCCAGATTGACTAGAGAAACAAATCCAGAGATACTCATGTGTGTGAGAGAGCACTTTATATCAAAGAACAATTGTATATTGAGAAAACATCCCAGCCCAGCCCAGATCAAGTCCACAAGGCTGATATTATCCCATGTGTCTGATACTGGTCCAACATTGCCTCAGACGCATGCAGCATGTGCAATGATACCGAATGCAGGAAAATCACAGACTGGTAGGTGAAAAGTCTTGTGGATCCAGTGGCGGTGGAAGCATCTCCAGGGCTCTGGCTGCCATCAGCATGACTCCATGTGGCTTGTCAGCAGGAAGGTAAAGCAGAGAGTGCATCCCTACGTCCCTCCTCTGGAGAGGAGGGAGGAAGTAACCAGAATCCTCATGAAGTCATGGCCACCAGGAAGCATCAGGATATGAGACAGGGCTTGACTCCACCCCTTCACTCTTCACAGCCTCAAGTCAACTTGAGATTATGTAACTACCACAGCCCCTAACCCTTGCTCCTACATGTTCACATGTACGCTTGCCCCGTCCCTGCCTCCTATGCGGGACGCCATCACAGAAGAGTGAATTGCCTGAAAGCCTCACCATCAGGAGACATGTCAACAACTGACGGGGGCCCAGAAAGCTCTAGAATGGAAAGAACCTTGCTCTTTGATGGCACCCCTACACCGTTGCCTATGTCCAAACTCTGCTCAACTGAAAACACACATTGTCAAGACGACTCCAACTTCTGTCCACCCCACGGGCCATGGAACAAAGCACTCCCTGGCCCTGAGCCATCCCACCCTCAGGACTCGAACCCCTGGGATTCTCTGCCGTTTCCTTGGCTGGGTCTCCGAAGTAGAGCTGCAGGTCTTTCTTCTGGGTCTGCCTTGGCCAGCCTGGAAACTTCGCAGATGCCACTGGAACCTCAGCAGCACAGCAACAGGAGGTTGCACTGGCCAAGCATTCCCACAAGGAAGATGAGAACCCAGCACCATGCCTGCCTCTGTAGGAGCCCTGGTGGCACAGTGGTTATGCATTGGGCTATGAGCCACAAGGTCAGCTCTTCAAAACCACTGACCACTCTGAGGGTTAAAGTTGGGGCTTTCTTTTTTACCTAAACAGTTACATCTCAGAAACTCACAGGGCCCATTCTACCCTGTCCTGGCTAGGAGTCAGTATCGACTCCCTGGTGGTTGATTCTCTGCCTTTGTGATCTTTGAACAAAACACAACCTAGGGTCCCAGGCCATAGAAAGGTGAGATTTTAGGGCCCCGAAAGGGGTTTTCTAGACTCAGGAAATGAACACATTGTGCGATAAGGCTTTGTTCTTGTGTGGACTTTGAAAAACCCTTCTACTCCTTGCCTGGAGCATAGCTCTGTGGGAAATCAAGACTGACTCAGCCAAAAAGAAAAACAAAAGAAAAAACAACACATTCTCCCCACTAATTGAATTCTGGGGGGTCTCAGGGGGACGGCCGGGGGTCCAGACTGGGACAGGGTCCCTGAGGTTGCCGGCTGCATTTCCGGCTTTGTTCTAGTTCAATTGCTGGTGTGTGCATGCCTATTAGGTGAGAAAGTACGGAATGGAAAATAGCCCTAAAAATAGCATCACGCCCCTTCCTAAGCTCCTGGACAACTCTGTAAACAGACAGGTGTCTCCCAGCAGAAGGGAGGAAAATGGAAGTCACTGTGGGTCTGAAAGTGTAGTGAGGGCTCCCTTCTTTCCTGGCCTCTGCCCCCCACCTCTAGCGAATTCTCCAATCACATGAACCCTACTGGCAGGGCGGTGTTCTCCCAGGGCAGTGGGGGTGGAGGGTGTGTGAGCATTGGCACAGGAGACGTTGTCCTGTGCTTCGGCGAATGTGGTAGGAGTGGGACAAGGGGCTACTTGGATTATCAAGAGAGCCTGTGCTACTTTCTCTCCCACCACCTGTCATCATGTCACCCTTCTGGGGCTGGAAGCTGTGCCGCTGGTCTTTTCAACACCAGCAGACTTTCCCCAGGCTGGGCGGTTTCAGTGGACCTTGTAGCCTGGGGTGAAACATTTGGAGGTCTCTTTCTGACAGGTAGTGCATGGAAACCCTTTGGGTCACAACAGAAGGCTGTCCGCTCCAGAGAGCAGCGGGGAAGCCCTTAGTTACTCCCTGAGGTTGGTGGTTCGAACCTACCTGGTGATCTGGTTCCATAAAGATGGAAATGATCGGGGGCAGTTCTCTCCTGTCCTAGAAGGTCTCCGTTGCATTCCCAGCCAATGCACCTCCAGGGTAGCCACCATGCACCCAGTGATGACTTCTGTGTGGTTGTGAAGATGCCGAACAGATTAAAGCAGAGCTCTAAGAGGTGACTAGGAAGAAAGCCCTGGTGAACAGCCTCTGAAAATCAGCCAGTGAAAACGCAATCAACTAGGGGCACCCAAGGATAATGAGAGTTCTGCAAGATGATCCCGCCATTGGAAGGCAATCCACACACCGAGAGGCCCCAGCCATGGACACTCTGGTGATGGGATGAGGGCTCAGGGCCGGCCAGTTTTGTTCTGCAGCATGGGCAGTCAGCCCTCCTGCCCGAGGACCCACTCCAGGACAGTGGTCAGCAGCACACAGATGCTGTTATGAACGTACCCTTGATGGGCAGAGTGAACAGAAGCCAGGGCCAGCTTGGTGAGGGTGGGCCCGAAGTCTCTCTGTTGGTGCCCTGCCTCCTCCCAGCGAGCATCCTCTCAGTACTCCGGCCAGGCCGCAGGATGAACTGGGACATGAAGCCACGGAGGATGCAGAATCCACTGACCTGGCCCAGCGCCAAGCCCCAGGGGTGACAGCAGCAGTTGGACCTGAGCCTGGGGGTGTCAAGGCAGCACTACCTGATTCAGAGGCTCTTTCTCCTCCCACTAGCCTCGGCTCTCAGATGTCTCAGAGGAGACATCGTCATGGAGCTCCCATTTCTCCCTCACCAGCGGTTCTACAGTTGAATTGTCAGCTTCTCTGTGGGACCCCTGGGTCTCATTCCCAGCCAGTGCACCTCCAGGGTAGCCACATCTACCCAGTGATACTTTCTGTGTGTTTGTGAAGATGCTGAACAGATTTCAGCAGAGCTAAGAGGTAGATTAGGAAGAAAGGCCTGGTGATGGGCCTCTGAAAATCAGTCAATGAAAATATGATGAGTCCCCATGACCTAATCTCCTACTGATTATGGGGGGGTGGGAACTGGCCTGGGCAGTGTTTACTTCTTTCGTCTCAAGGATTGCTATGAGAGTTGACCTCTGGAAGAGCGCTGGTCTCCTCTTCCCACTCCAAGATACCTGTTAATCACTAAAATTTCATCCCACATCCCTGCCCCTCTCTGCCTCCCTCTCTGTGACCACGTAGTTAAGTGGCATTCAATAGTAATGCCTCTGTGAGATGCCTGGGGTGTGAGTGAGGCTAATGTGAAGTCTGGTGCCCCTCCACACACACACACACACACACACACACACACTATATCTCCACACACTGTATCTACACACACATCCACTACCTCAGCACATTCACCACATCTACACACCCACCCCAAAATCTACATATGCACCACGGGTTTACACATACACAGTAAATCTCTGCATATAGTCCATCTACAGGCAAAGAATACACCTGCCCACAGTGCATCTGCATATGCACACCGCACTCACACAACTGTACAAAAGTATGCACATACTGCTTACACACGTAGACAGGCCATCATCCCGTGCATTCTATAACACATGTGTATGTGTATTATAGCTATAATGGCAACAATGTGGATGGAGGGAAGCTGCTCTGTCCTTCGCTGCGGCCCCTGCCAGGTGGTCTCACATGAAGGTCATGCACATGAAATCCCACGGCCAGCATGGTGATTCAGAGAGTCCCTCTCCTGGGGCCAGAACCCAGGACACCCCCTCATGCAGACTGAGGCCAACTGCTGCCGCCACCACGTGCTCAGTCGGCCTCCGGTCATCCAGCACGGCCACTCGCCGTCCGTCTGTCTCACTGCGGTGACTAATGTGGTGCTGTGATGCTATCAACCAAGACTCTGGAGTTGCAGATACCCATAGGGAGCTTCTTCACAGACACAGCAGAAAGCAGAGCCTGGAGATAGCCTTTCCCAAACCAGCCGGTCACAGGACACGGACTGCTGGCACCTTGACTTTGTACTTTGACCACAGCTTCAGGAGGGATGTCCTACTTGGTAAAGCAAGGGCCAGCCCAGGCGGGGGTGGGGGTGGGGGAACCTCAGTGAAATCGATGGACAGTGGCCTCAGCCATGGGCTCAGGGGCTGCGATGATCGTGAAGATGGTGCTGGACCAGGCAGTGCATCCTCCTGACCCATATCAAGTCACCAGGAGCCAAGCGGGCAGCGGGCAGCGGGCAGCGGGCAGCAGCAGAAGGGCCTCCTGCTTGAGAAGGCAGCAGGTCACCCAAATTGAGCAAGAGGAGAAGGAAGGACTTGGCGGCTCCAGCCCTGGGCACAGGCATAACAAGCGTCGGAGGGTCCCTGGGAGCCAGCACCGATTGAACAGCACCTTCCAAACACAGCAGTCATGAGAGCCTCCCCCACATCAGAGCGCAGAGCTCATAGGAGACGATTTAACAACGTGGACCGAGCCGCAAAGACTTTGCCATTCGAGTGGGCACCACTCCTAGGCAGCTTATGCCCACCGGCGGAATGCCAGCCCTGCCTGCCAGAGGGTCTTATGCATTCACCTGCCCGTCTCCCCTCTTTGAACCAAAGGCCTGCGAACCACAAGGCAGCAGTGCCACGCCCTCAGCGGCGCCATAGGAGGAAGATGAACTGTCCGGCCCATAGAGAGCTGGGTTGCCAAAGTTCACAGGGGCCCTTCGACTCTGCTCTCTAGGGGTCGAGGAGTGTCTGAATCGGTGCCAGGGCAGTGAGTTTGGTTGACGTTTGCCCTGAAGAGTCACATCAAAAAAGAGAAGCCAAGGTCCCCACGTCCATCGCCACTAGCCCCTAGGGACTCCTGTCACGGTGCTGTGCCGGCTGTCTGTCCGTGTTTCCTCCTCTCCTGGCCTTCGGATGAGCGAGGCCAAGTCCTGTCCCTTAAACACCCCCTTCCCCCGCCCCCACCCACCAGGGCTGTGCAGGAATTGGAGCTGAAGGTGTCCCTCCAAGAGAGAGGACGTTTGCGCAAGCCACAGAGCCAAAACCCACAAGCGCCTCCTCCACCTTCCGCCCCAGCGAGGGCACTCGGGGCACCCATGCCCGCCTCTTGCTTGGATGCTCCCCTTTTCTTGCTCTCACCAGAAAGTCATTTGGGGCCTTTTCTTTGTCTTTCTTTCATTGTTAACATTCCCTCCTCATCAGGGGGAAAAAAACAAGCTCCAACTAGGCCCATGTCAACTGGCCAGGCGTCTGACTAAATGGTTATTTTTCCTAAGTGGCCTCTCACACCACCCAGAGCGAAGCCGGCAACGTTTGCCAGAACGCAAATAGAGCGAAAGTGAGAAAAATGAGACTGAAGAGGGTTGGACACTTCACACGGAATTTCCACCCAGCTGAAACGGGAGAGGCTCTGGGGACATGGGGGACGGCGTGGATTCTCAGACAGTGCCCCGAGGAACCCCCGAGGCTTCAGCCCCCCAAGGC